>JAABOM020064618.1:0-41879 GCA_011800125.2 Solanum clarkiae | reverse complement strand
AGCCATTTTGCTTTATTCCATCATACTCCAAGGCCAAAAAATAGTCAATCTTTGGCTCCATCCGAGATTGATGGAAACAATACCACATCAACCTAATACACAATTCATACAGCAAAATGGTTCATGCGACCTGTGAGCATAAAAGCTTGCCTTCAAGGTCTTATAAGCCTTTTATAGGAATTCAATCACGTACAGAAAAAAATCTACTATCAATCATGATGATATCTATACTCACAATACCCCAGGCTTTAACTACACTAGTAGTTAATCATCTTATCCCTCATCCTCTTTAAGAGATTGCCTCGAGTTTAGTTTTTATGGTCTTCCCTTTCTAATCGAATCTATCTATTTCAAATCAACTGCTTTCTCAGACATACACCGCATTGCCGAATCATACATGGCTATTAGTAACATGCTAAAGTAACAACATCGATCGAAATTTCAAGAAACAGTAAAAAGGTCAAAGGGTATTCAATTGAAAAGTTCAACTTTGACTTTTCAGTGTCTCACACAATGAAGATGTAGGGATCATGCTTTCATTAACCCTCCTGTCACATAACACACGTGTATGAAACACATGCTACGATGTTCTCACCTTACACAAGCGTATGTGTCTTATTGCAACATCGTACAGACCTTAGTCTAGACATTCTCAATGTCTAACTTGAGTTTCTCTCTTCAATTATCCTCAAACTCATTCCTCAAAGAGACTTTTGTCTGGTTTCTAAAATAAGTCTAAATGTCACAGTAATACATATCTCTTCATGTTCCCTAACGTAAGAGGCGATTCTCGTGTGAGACAGCGAATCTTGTGACTTGTTCGACACATTAAACATTACCACACGCCTTTAAGATATAAAACAATCTTAATATTGACGAGAAAGTTACATCACAATACAAATAACATCCTACGTAAGCCTAAAGACTTAACATATTTCTCAAACAAGTTTCTTGATATTGCTTTCATAAAGGGATCAACTACCATTTCACGAGTTGGAATGTATTGTGAATTCACCTCTCCACTTGCTATTATATCTCTTATAAATTATACTTGACATCAATGTGTTTTATTTTGCAGTGACACTTAGAATCTTTTAAATATGCAATAGCCGCCTGACTATCACAATATAAAGTCATGGGACCCTTAGGATTCTTTGCAATATTCAAATACTCAAAGAATTGTTTTCACCAAAAAGCTTCTTGTACTGCAGATGCACAAGCTAGGAATTCAGATTCCCTAGTTGAAAGATCTGTGCAAGTTTGTTTCTTTCTTTTCCACATAATAGTTCCACCATTGATGAAACAATCCCAAAAAGTGCCTAAAAATGTGCCTCGGAATGTCTGAAATTTTAATTTTCATATATCTAAAAATTTATTCGTTATTTCAAAAGTACGACTTCATATTTGTGATCAGAGGGTCAAAATTAGGTGAAAAAGGGTCTAACCTTGATTTAAGGGCGAAAGAATAGCAATTATAAATTTTTAAGGGACGATTTTCAGTGAGCTATTCGCGATGCTTATGCGACGCGCCTTGGGAGCACTTTAGTACAAATCCCTCTCCGCGTCCTCTCCACGATGCGAAGATGCATTTTTCGCCTGGCAATTTTTCTTGTGCGGCCCAAAATATTCTAAGTGTTGGGTCCAAGTTTTCCAAACATGTTTTTATCTATACTTAGTTAAATTTCACTCTTATATCATCCTAAACATTTTTCAATATTCCCCAAAACACTTAGCCACATTTTCACTACAAAATTCAAGACTCAAAACCCTTATCCGGATTTAAGGATTCTCTTCAAGCTTCAAGTCTCCATTGTCAACCTTCACCAAGAACTTCTGCAAAGCTAAGGTATGTGGCGTTGAACTATTGGGTCTTTTCACCTATGGTGCCTAAACCCTCTTTTTACTAATATTGTATGATTTAAAGTTGATTTTACATGTGGGTCTTGTATATTGAGAAATTTACTGCATAATGATGTTAGTTCATGAAAGTATGGTTGTTTTAGAATGTTTTGAGCTTCAAATTTTGGATCTAATGTTGGGTTTGATGAGCGGTTCTGATGTGAATGTCTTGGGGGTGTTGCAAAGTATTGATTGACTGTTTTACAATGGATTTTTCTGCATGATTTTATCTCTAAATTACATGTTCTTTTACCCTCATTACATAATAAAACGTCTGATTATGGTTTCATAAGGAAATGAAGGTCTAAAGCATGAGATATGATATGAATGATGTTATGATGATGAAGTGAGCTTATATATATGATTATTCCTATATGAAATATTGCACTAGAGCCTATGATAACTCCTATATAAAGCGTTGCATTAGACCATGCCTGATCTGGGGGGACAAGAGCTCGAGTAACCATGTTGGGGGTTTATACTCATCAACCATGCGAGGGATATACTTCATCACTGTGTTGGTAAGGTGTGATTACTATCAACCATGCAAGGGGTTTATACCACACAATCACCAAGGTGTTTATACCTTGAAGAACTAGCTTGGTCTCTTCTACACATATAATATTCTATATGAGTATAGATTACTTAAGCATGTTTTATTTATGCATTGATCATACATGTCATATTGCTATATCATGCCTATTGCCTATTGTTACGCTTGTTGACTATGAAGTTTATCATTTATTGCATTGCATCCCACATACTTACTACATTCAAACGTATTAACACATACTCTTGCCTACATGATATCACTATGTAGGAACCGATGCCTAATTTGATCATCCTCCTCCTCCTCGTGGCTAGATGGTGCTATTCCAAGCTTGTTGGGGAGTCCTTCATTTCGGGGATTTTGGTTTATGTTTACCTTTTACCTATGTATTGAGACACTATCTTATGTTCTACTTGCTTATGAGGGTGAGCCTGGTTACTTTATCTTGGCCCCCGCTCTATCTATATATTTAGAGGTGTTTCTTGGACAAGTTATGTATCCATGATTTGAGTTTAGACTCTTTATCTCTTGACGGTGATGTTTTGCGAGATATACCTTAGTCCCTTGCTCCTTATTCTTACTTTATGCCTTTTTACATGCTTCCACGACCAAGGATGCGTTATGATAAGTTAAGAGGCTTGTTTGGGGTTCCTTCGGGTTCCCATTTGTCGTGCCACGTCTAGGCCCTAGGCTTGGGTCGTTACGAACTTGGTATCAGAGCACTAGGTGGATAGATCCTCGGAGTCTAACTCACCGCATTCATTAGAGTCCTATTCATGGTTGTGAAGAAAACCATGACTATGAATAGGAGGATATGAGACGTTTTAGGAAATATTCCCCTTCTTCATGTTCTAAGTCGTGCTATAGAGTTGTGATAACTTTTCCCCCCTAATGATTGTTCATTGCTATACTACATCATTCCGAATACTAGAGGAAGACGGGCCCAAACTCCCGAGGAACAACCTACCAATGGTGAGCTCTGGGATGCTCTTACTATGCTTTCTCAGGTGGTGGCCAACCAAGTTTAATAAGGAGCCCAAACCCCTCATGCTAATACTCAGAAGCTAGGTTAAGAGACTTCATGAGGATGAATCCTCCGGTTTTTCATGGGTCAAAGGTGGATGAAGATCCACAAGTGTTTGTTGATGTGGTCTACAAAATCTTATCTATCATGGGTGTTGGGCCAAATCAGAAAGCAGAGTTGGCGGCGTACCAACTCAAAAGGGTGGCCCAATTTTGGTTTGATCAATGGAAGGGTGAGAAGGGTAATGTCTATGTGGTGCTTTGGGAGGAATTCAAATTGGTCTTCCTTAATCGATTCTTCCCTCTTGAGCTTAGTGAAGCAAAGTTGGTTGAGTTTATGAACTTGAAACAAGGTGTTATGAGTGTAAGTGAGTATGCCATCAAATTTAATCAACTTTCAAAGTATGCTCCTCACTTGGTAGCTGATCCTAGGTCAAGGATGATAAGTTTATCATGGGGATTTCCGACTTTGTAAGTGAAGAATGCCGATCCACCTTGCTTATCAGTGATATGGATTTTTCTCAGTTGATGAACTATGCCAAACAAATGGAAGAAATTGTAAAAGAGGAGGGGCCATGAGGCCAAGAGAGCCCGATTTGAGGGAAAGATCTACAAGGTGCTAGATTTCATCAAGGCCAAGGGCCTCCTCATGCTATTAATAGGGGGTTCGCTAATGACCTCCCTAGGCCACAAGGTGTTGTTGGGATGGTTCCTAACGATATGTGCCCTAAATGTGGAAAAAGCCATGGAGGCCCATGTTTGAGGGGTTCTAATGCATGTTATGAATGTGGGGAGCTTGGTCACAAGAAAGTAGATTGTCCAAGAAACTATGGCAAGGTCCAGGGTGCTGATGTGATCCCATTGGGTAGAGGTGGTGCCCCAAGGCACAATCGATCCCAGTGTTATTTGTAAAGAAGAAAGATGGGTTACTTAGAATGTGCATTGACTACTGGCAACTCAATAGGGTCACTATAAAGAATAGATATCCTCTTCCAAGGATTGATGACTTGTTTGATCAATTGCAAGGGGCTAACTTTTTCTCTAAGATTGATCTTTTGTCTGGGTACCATCAAGTGAGGGTGAGGGAGTGTGATATACCCAAGACGGCCTTCTGGACTAGATATGGGCATTATAAATTTGTGGTGATGTCCTTTGGATTGACTAATGCGCCCGTCCGTCTTCATGGACCTAATAAATAGGGTCTTGAAACCCTACCTTGATTCCTTTGTTGTGGTCTTTATTGATGATAGTTTGATCTATTTCCTTAGTACGGAAGAGAATATGGGCCACTTGAGGGTCGTATTGCAAAGATTGAGGGAGGAGAGATTGTATGCTAAATATGACAAGTGTGAATTTTGATTGAAGGAGGTTGCATTCTTGGGTCATGTGGTGTCGGGGGATGGTATAAAAGTGGATCCTAAGAAAATCGATGTGATTAGAAATTAGCCTAGACCATTGACCCCATCTGATATTAGAAGCTTCTTGGGCCTTTTAAGTTACTATAGAAGATTTGTGAATGGGTTCTCCTCCATTGCTTCTGCTATGATCAAATAGACTCAAAAGAAGGTTAAGTTTATGTGGACTGTTGATTGTGAGAGGATCTTCCAAATATTAAAGGATAGGCTTGTGGCTGCTCCTATATTGTCACTACTGGATAGGCTTGAGGGTTTTGTTGTGTATTGTAATGCATCTAGAGTTTTGTTTAGGTTGTTTGCTAATGCAAAATTGTAAGGTCATAGCCTATGCTTCTAGGCAACTCAAAGTGCGTGAAAAGAACTACCCTACTCATGATCTTGAATTGGCCGTCGTGGTGTTTGCATTAAAGATTTGATGTCCTTACTTTTATGGGGTGCATGTTGATGTCTTCATCGATAATAAGATCCTGCAGTATGTCTTCACTCAAAAAGATCTCAACTTAAGATAAAGAAGGTGACTAGAACTTCTCACAGATTATGACATGAGTGTACGTTATCAGCCGAGTAAGGAAAATCTGATGGTAGATGCTTTGAGTCGGGTGTGCATGGGTATCCTAGCTCATGTTGATGTTGGTTATAGGGAAATGGCTAGGGAGGTATATAAATTAGCTAGATTGGGGGTTAGGTTGGAAGTGGTTGGTGATGATGGTGTTATGATTATTGATCGGTCTAAGTCTTCTTTGGTTGATGAGGTGATAGCAAAACAAGATCTTGACTCCTCCCTTCTTGAATTGAAGGCCTTCATGAAAGAGGGCAAAGTGGAGGTTTTCCCAAGGAGGAGATGTGCCTTTAGGTACCAAGGTAGGTTGTGTGTGCCTTGTGTTGATGGTTTAAGGGAGAAACTTGTTGATGAGGCCCACAATTCTTCTTACTCTATTCACCCCAGTTCCACCAAAATGTATAGAGACTTGAGGGATATGTATTGGTGGGGAGGTATGAAGAGGGACACTACCGAGATTGTTTTGGGTTGCCATAGTTTTCAACAAGTCAAAGTCGAACATCATAGGCCATGTCGCCTAACCAAAGACAAAGAGATTCCGACTTGAAAGTAAGAGGTGATTAATATGGAATTTTTGGGTGGGTTGGCGAAGACTAGGAAAGGTTTTGATTCTATTTTAGTGGTGGTTGATAGGATGACGAAATTGGGTCACTTCTACTGGTTAAGACCACATATGGGGCTAAAGAGTATGCATGGTTGTACATCCATGAGATACTGAGGTTGCATGGGGTTCCCTTGTCCATCATATCGGATCGTGGTGCACAATTTACTTCACACTTTTGGAGGTCTTTTCAAAGGGGTCTTGGTACAATAGTTCACCGTAGTACGTCCTTCCACCCTCAAAAGGATGGTCAAGCCGAAAGAACCACTCAAAGCCTTGAAGATATGGTTAGGGATTGTGTATTGGAATTGAGGGGTAGTTGGGATGACCGTCTTCCTTTGATGGAGTTTGCCTACAACAGTAGCTATCACTTTAGTATCGGTATGGGTCCTTTTGAGGCTCTTTATGGGAGACATTATAGATCACCAACTGCTTGGATTGAGGTTGGAGAAGTGGCTTTATTGGGATCGGATCTGGTTATGGAGGCTCTTGAGAAGGTTGTAATGATTAGGGAAAGGTTAGGAACAACCTAAAGTCATCAAAAATTTTATGCCGATGTGAGAAGAAGAGACCTTGATTTCAAAGTGGGTCATTAGGTTTATTTGAAAGCTTCTACCATGAAAGGTGTGGTCCATTTTGGTAAAAAGAGTAAGTTAAGTCTAAGATATGTTGACCCTTATGAGGTCTTGACGAGGGTCTATAAGGTAGCTTATTAGTTAAAGTTGCCTAGTGAAATTAATTTGGTTCATTCAGTGTTCAATTTCTCTATGTTGAGAAAATGTATTGGTGATCCTAATATTATTGTGCCTCTTGATGTTGTGGGTGTTTCTGAGGATAACTTGACTTATGAGGAGGTTCCGGTTCAAATCATACATAGGCAAGTAAAGAGATTGACGAACAAGGAGGTAGCAAGTGTTAAGATTCTTTAGAGGAACCAACAAATCAAAAATGCTACTTGGGAGGCCGAAGTTGACATGAAAAAGAGTTATCCTTGTCGTTTCCACTCCACTCGATCCTAAGGTACTAATTCTAAGTCCCCTACGTTATTTCAATCTTGTATTTCAACCCCGATGTCATTTATATGCATTTTACACTTATGTTGAGATTTTGAAAATGGTGTTTTAAATGTGATGTAGCATTCTTGTTAGGGATGATTTGTTTATGATATTCTCATATTGTACGTCTCTTTTACATTCGGCGATGAATTTTCCCAAGGGGGATATATTGAAACGACCCCAAAAAGTGACCGAAAACGTGCTTCAGAATGCCCAAAAATTTAAATTACATGTATCTCAAAATCTGTTTGCTATTTTTAAAATCTGACTTCATATTCTTGTTCAGGGGGTAAAAATTAGAAGAAGAAGGATCTAACCCCGATTTAAGAGCGAACGATTAGCAATTATGAAATTCTGAAGTGCAATTTCAAGAGGGATTTTGGCGACCTGCTCGTGATGCGCCATTGTGTAAAAGTGGACTATTTTTTTTAGCTTGGTCCAAGACTTTTAAGTCTTGGGACTAAGTGTTCTTAAATGTATTTTTACCTATACTTAGCCAAATTTCACCTTCATATCATCCTAAACATTTCTCGATACTCACTCAAACACTTAGTTGTATTTTCACTCCCCAAACTCAAGTCCTAAACCCTCATCCTAAGCTAAGGTTCTCCTTCAAGGTTCTTATTCACGAAGTTCATCTCTAAGCTAAGTTATGTGTATTTCTTTCATGGGTTCCTTTCACCCATGATACCCAAGCCTCCTTTTACTCAAATTTCATGATTTAAAGTTGATTTACAAATGGGTCTTGCTTATTATGAAATTCACTACAGACTACGCTAAAGCTATGTATAAGTTGTGACCATTTTTCTATGTTTTGGGTTATAAATCTTTGATCTATTGTAAGATTTGATGCGGGGATTTGAAGTATATTGCTTGAGGGTGTTGAAAGGTGTTGATTGATGGTTTTATAATGGATTTTCTTGCATGATTTCATCTCTATATTTCATAATTTTATACTAGCATTATACACCCTCTAAGTGTTTGATAAAATATCTGTTTGTGATTTCTTGAGGAGCTAAAGGTCCAGAGCATGAGATATGATATGAATGACTATAAGATGATGAAATTAGCTTATGTATATGATATACTCTATATAAAGTGTTGCATTAGACCATACCCGATCTAGGGGGATAAGAGCTCGGGTAACCAAGGTAGGGGTTTGTACTCATCAACAATGTGAGGGGTTTGTACCACACAAACACCAAGGGGTTTGTACCTTGAATAGCTATCTTGTTCTCTTCTACACATATGATACTCTACATGATTATGAGTTACTTAAGCATGATTTGCTTAAGCATTGATCATGTATGCCATATTATTATATCATGCCCATTGTTTAATATTATGCATTTTGATTATGATGCCTATCTATTGTTGCATTTCATCCTATATACTTAGTGCATTCAAACATACTAACGCATACTCTTGACTATTAAGAACTGTTCAAGTTCACCCTCCTCCTTTCTTTTTCTAAGACGCTAAGGGAAAGGAGTAGGACACCTCAGAATGGTTTTATACTCTTGGGTTGCCCTACTATGTTGCATGCCTGGGTTCCTTTGTTCATTCTTTTCTTGCGGTTCCCATTTTCTACCATTTTTCATAGGGGGATCTATCGTACTTTCGCCACTCCTAGTCATTACCGCCATGCAATGCCCTTCATTCTTTGGGTTTTGAACTACATTGCCTGGTAAGGTGCCCTTTTGGCGTTGGTTCAATTATGATGAAACTTGTCCAAATTGTCGCTGAAGTTGTTTGCTTGCCACCGAATGAGACTCTATCTTTTGATTAATACTTAAGATATCTGCTTTCATTCCCTAAAGGTGGAGAGGTAGCCCAAGATGAATTCTGGAATGGTATTATAATGTTGGCTCGTTCTATGACCAACCAAATTCACCAAAGGGTCCAAGCCCCTCACACTCCCACTCTGGCTTCTAGAGTGAGGGATTTCACTAGAATGAACCCATTAAAGATCTATGGATCCAAACTAGATGAGGATCCCCAAGAGTTCACTGATGAGGTATACAAAGTGCTATCTATCATGGGGGCCAATTCAGAAGAGAAAGGGGAGTTAGCGGCCTGCCAACTCAAAGGTGTGCCCCAAACTTGGTTCACCCAATGGAAATTGGACAGGAAACATGATGATGTTATTTCGTGGGAGCAGTTCAAAGTTGCATTCCTCAACCGGCTCTTTCCTATCAAGCTATGGGAGGCTAAAATGATGGAGTTCATGAACCTTAAGCAAGGTTCCATGAATGTGAGGGATTATTCCCTCAAGTTCAACAAACTCTCTATCTATGCCGCATAATTGGTTGCCTAGCCGAGATCAAGGATGAACAAATTTTTGTCGGGAGTGTCTGACTTGGTTAATGACAAGTATTGTACCACCATGTTAATTGTTTATATGGATTTGTCCCATCTCATGACATACCCCGAGAAACTAAAGGGAGAAAAGCTTAGAAAAAGAAGAAGTGATGAGTCTAAGAGGGCTCACTTTGAAGGTGGTTTACAATGTTCCAAGGGTGGCCGATTTCTTCAAGGCCACAATTTCCAAGGCCATGAATCTTCCAATGATCCTAATAGGAGATTTGCTAATGATTATCCAAGATACTAAGGTGGTAGTGGTGGGGTGCCCAACTCCACGTGCCAAAGGTGTGGTAGGAACCATAATGGCCCATGTTTGAGAAACTATAATGCTTTCTTTGGTTGTGGTGAAGTGGGTCATAAGGTGATTTATCGTCCTCATACTCAAAAAAAAGGTAGAGACGGTCGTCCAAAAGGCCAAGGTTCAAATGTGGGAGAAAAGGGAAGAAGATGTCGAAAAGGGGGTTCTCCAAGGAAAAATAGATTCTATGCTCTTCAAAGGAGACAAGGGGTGGATGAGGTGCCCGATATTGTATACATTGATAGACCCGAGTGCCACTCTTTCTTTTATTATTCCTTTTGTGGCAAAAACGCTTCACGTTTATTGTGTCAATCTTATGAAGTGTCAACCTCGTTGGTGAGTCTATTTCTTCTAAGAGAGTCTATAAAAATTGTCCAGTATTCATATTGAATAAAGTCTTGCCTTGGGATTCTGTTAGGTTAGGTATGGTGGACTTTGATGTCATTCTTGGGAAGGATTGGTTGCATGCATGTTATGCTTCTATTGATTGTATAACCCATAGAGTTAAATTCTAATACCTATGAGCCCATCTTTAAGTGGAAAAGTCATGATGTGGTGGTCAAGAGTAGGTTCATTTCTTTCCTTAAGGTCCAAATGTTGATTTCTAAGGGTTCTCTCTATCATTTTTTTAGGGTTAAGGATGTGTAGTCCAAAGTCCTACCTATTGAGTCAGTTCTATTGGTTAATACATTTCTTGATGTCTTTCCGGATAAGCTTCCTCATGTCCCTCCCAAAAGGGAAATAGACTTTGGTATAGACCTCCTTCCCGATAGTCAACCCATTTCTATTCCCCTTACCATGTGGTCCTGTTGGAGTTGAAGGAGCAATTGATAGATTTGTTGGAGAAGGGTTTCATAAGGCCTAGTAAGTCACCTTGGGGTGCACCAGTATTATTTTGAGAAGAAAAAGGACGGTTCTACTAGAATGTGCACTGTCTACTGGCAACTTAATAAAGTCACCATAAAAAACAAGTACCTTCTACCAAGGATTGTTGACCTTTTTGATCAACATCAAGGGGCTAGTCACTTTTCTAAGATTGATTTTCGATCAGAGTATCACCAAGTAAAAGTGAGGGAGTGTGACATTCTGAAGACTTCTTTTCGGACTATGTATGGGAACTTCGATTTTGTGTTTATGTCCTTCGGAATGACTATTGCATTGACTATATTTATGATCACATCAATAGGGTCTTTAAACCCTACCTTGACTTGTTTGTGGTGGTTTTTATTGATGATATCTTGATTTCTTCTCATAGTAAGGAGGAGCATGCGAATCACTTTAGGGTGGTGTTGAAATCTTGAGGGAGGAGAGGTTGTATGCTAAATATGAAAAATGTGAGTTTTGGTTGAAAGAAGTTGCTTTTATAGGGCATGTGTTGCAGGATCATGGCAATAAGGTGGATCCTAAGAAGACGAAAGTGATTAGAAATTGTATATACCTTTGAATCCATTGGATAGTATGAGTTTCTTAGGTTTAGCAGGTTATTACCACAGGTTTGTAAATGGCTTCTCTTCTATTGCTTCTATTATGGCTAAGTTGACACAAACAAAGGAAAAATTTGTGTGGACCAATGAATGTGAGAAGAGTTTCCAAACAATGAAAGATAAGCTTTTCTCCGCACCTATATTGTCACTATTGGAAGAGTTGGAAGGATTTGTAGTGAATTGTGATGCCTCAAGAATTGGTTTTGGGTGTTTTTTGATACAAAATCTAAAGTGATAGCATATGCCTCTAGAAAACTTACGGTGCATGAGAAGAATTTTCCCACCCATGATCTTGAATTGGTGGTCATGGTATTTGCCTTTAAAATTTGGTGTTACTACTTGTATGGGCTTCATATTGATGTGTTTACCGACCACAACAGTCTCCAATATGTGTTTATCCAAAAAGTTCTTAAGTTGAGACAAAGAAGCTTGTTAGAAATCCTTAAAGATTATGATATGAGTATGTATTATCACCCCAGCAAAGCTAATGTTGTGGCCGATGCTCTAAGTAGGATGTCTATGGGTAGTCTAGCTCATGTAGATGATAGTGGCAAAGAGGTCGCTAGAGAAGTTCACTCGTTGGCTAGATTTGGGGTTAGGTTGGATGAAGAGGACAATGGTGGGGTATGGTTGTTCATGTATCTAAATCTTCCTTTATTGATGAGGTAGAGGCAGAAAAATAAGATCTTGAGCCTAGCTTGCTAGAGTTGAAGGCCTTGGTGAAAGATGGTAAAGTGGACGTTTTCTCCCAAAGGGGAGATGGTGGCCTTAGGTGCCAAGGTAGATTATGTGCATCAAATGTGGATGACTGAAGGGAATTAATCTCCCATAATTCATCCTATTCCATTTACCCCAGTTCTACAAATATGTATAGAGACTTGAGGAGGTGTATTGGTGGGGTGGTATGAAGAGAGAGATTGCCAAGTTCATATCCGGATATCACAATTTCCAACAAATGTAAGCCGAACATCAAAGGAGGGGTGGCCTATCCCAAGATATAGAGATTCCTACCTGGAAGTGGGAGGAGATCAACATGGATGTTGTGGTTGGGTTGCCTAAGACTAGGAAGCATTTTCACTCGATTTGGGTTGTTGTTGATAGGATGACAAAGTCGGCTCACTTTTTTCTGGTCAAAACCACTTATGGTGCCAAAAATTATGCCAAGTTGTATATACATGAATTAGTTAGATTGCATGGGGTGCTCTTGTCTATCATTTCGGATCATGGTGCTCAATTCACTTCTCACTTTTGGAGGTCCTTCCAAAGAGATCTTGGTACCAAGGTTAAGCTTAGCACGACTTTTGATCGTCAAATAGTAGAGGACCATCCAAACTCGTGAGGATATATTTAGAGCATGTGTTTTGGAGTTTAAGGGTATTTGGGATAAACATCTTCCACTCATAAAGTTTTCTTACAAAAATAGCTACCACTTAAGCATTGGAATGGCTTCCTTTGAAGCTCTTTGAAATGAACCCAAAAAGTGCCCGAAAATGTGCCTCAGAAGTGCCTGAAATCATAATTTTGAAATATCTCAAAATCCATGTGTGATATTGAAAGTTCGACTTCATATTCTTCATCGGGGGGAAAATTGAGTGGGAGATGAGTCTAACCTTATTTTAGAGAAACGGTGTCAAAATTCAAAAATCCATAATTTGCAAATTCTAGTAACGGTCCATGCCCATGGCGCGCCGCGGCCAGGGCACGGATCAGTGTTATTTTTGGCTTGTCATTTCTTGTCCTGTCCAAGGCCTTTGGGCCTTGGCCCTAAGCCTTCTTATGCGTGAAAATACCTATACTTATCCATATTTCACCTTCATATCATACAACACATTCCCCTATACTCTCACAAACACTTAGACAAATATTTCACACAAAATTTGAAGTCCCAAAACTCATATGGATCTTAAGGATTTCACTCAAGCTTCAAGTCTCCATTTCCAATCTTCATCGAGTAATTCTCCAAAGTCAAGGTATATGGGTTTCAACTATTGGGTCCTTTCATCTATAGGGCCAAAGCTTCCTTTTTACCTAAATCTTTTGTTTCTAAGTTGATTTACTTATGGGTCTTACTTACTATGAATTTGACTATGAACTATGTTAGAGTTAAGTGAAAGTATGACGATTTAAGCATGTTTTGAGCTATGAATCTATGACCCATTGTGGAACTTGATAAAGGGTTTTGATATATCTTGTATGAGGGTGTTACCAAGTATTGGTGGGTGATTTTACATTGGATTTTCTTGCATGATTATACTCTTTAACTGTATGATTTTACACTAGCATTGCACATACACCAAGTATTTTATAAAATGTCCAGTTAATGTATGTTGAGTTGTTGAAGGCCTAATGCTTGGCATATTAGTGAACTGACTCTATGATGATGAAAGGATGCTATGTATGTGTTGATTCCATGAGGAGTATGTATTGTGTTTTGAGTTGACTATAGCCAATTGATGGTTGATGCCTCAATCACCTTTGATGGGGGTGGTAAGCCATCAACCAATTGAGTGGTTGATACCTTAATCACCTTGGATAGGGGTGATAATACATCAACCAGTTGAGGGGTTGATAGCTCAATATTCTTGAATGGGGGTGGTAAGTCATCAACCAGTTTAGGGATTGAAACCTCATTCATCTCGGATGGGGGTGGTAAGCCATCAAACAATTATGGTGTTGATACCTCAATCACTTCCGATAGAGGGTGGTCATGTCCATCAACCAATTAAGGGGTTGATTTCCCTAATCACTACTAAGGGGTGGTCTACCTTAGATTCCAAGTACTAAATTTCTTGCTATGATGATAGTGTATTCCTACTAATGTAATATGTTCCATGTAAAAGCATGTTTACTCCAAGTATCATCCATGCATGCCATATTATTATATGTTCACCTATTGCCTAATTATGTATTTTTGTTATGATGCCTATCCATTGTAGAATTGTATCCTACATACTTAGTACATTCAAACGAACTAACGCATACTCTATGCCTACATGATGCTACCATGTAAGAACCAGAGCCCTACTTGATCATCATCCTCCTCCATGTGGCTAGTGCGATGGCTCTCAAAGTAAGTTTGTGAGTCCTCAACTTCGAATACTTTTCTTGATTTATGCTATGTATAGACTCTCTTACCTTTATTGTATATTTGACTATGAGGATGAGCCCAGTTGCTTGTCTTGGCCCCCGCTAAGTTCTGTGATTAGAGGTGTTGTAGGACAAGTTATGTAATAATTCTATGAGCCTTGACTCTTTTTGACGCTATGATGTTTTATGATATGAAAGATGTCCTTTATCCCCATGTTCCCTTTTTACTATCTCTTGTTGTTGTTTTGTTGCTTCCGCGACCAAGGATGTGTAATGATAAGTTAAGAGGCTTGTTTAGGGTCCCTTCAGGTTCTCCATTCACCGTGTCACAACTAGTCCCCAGGCTTGGGTCGTGATATACTTGGTATCAGAGCACTAGGTTGTTAATGGTCCTCGGCATCCAGCACACCGCTTTGAAAAGAGTCTTATTCGTGGATGTGTTGTACACCACAACTATGAGTAAGAGGCTATGAGACGCATTAGGAATTGTTTCCCTTCTTCTTACAATATGTCGTGCTATAGAAGACAAGTATTCTTTTTCCCCCCTAATGATTGTTCTTTACTATGCTAGATCATGCCTAACACAAGAGGAAGAAAATCCTAGCACACCCGATGATCAACCGGCTCATGGTGAGCTCCAGGAGGCTCTTACTTTGCTAGGTAAAGTTGTGGCTAACAAAGCCACGAGAAGGGCCCTAGCCCCTCATGCTCCTACTTCGGCATCTTGAGTAAGGGAATTTATGAGGGTGAACCCACTAGAATTGAATGGGCCTAAGGTGGATGAGGAACCTCAAGAATTTATTGACGAGGTGTACAAGGTATTGTCTATAATGGGTGTGAATATGGTTCTATGGGAGGAGTTTAAGCTAGCTTTCCTCAACCATTTCTTCCCTCTTGAGCTTAGGGAGGCCAAAATGGTGGAGTTCATGAATTTGAAGCAAGGAGCCATGAGTATGAGGGAGTATGCCATCAAGTTCAACAAACTTTCAAAATATGCTCCACACTTGATTGCCGACACAAGGTCTAGAATGAACAAGTTCATGAGGCGTGTATCCGACTTGGTGAGTGAGGAGTGCTAGTCCGCTATGTCGAATAGTGATATGGATTTTTCCCGCTTGATGAATTATGTCGAACAAATGGATGGGCAACAATTGAGGAAGAGAAGGGATAATGAGGCCAAGAGGGCCCATTTTAATGGCATATTCGAAAGTCCCAAGGGTGGCCGATTTTATCAAGGGCAAGGTTCTTCTCATATGCCTAGTGGAAGGTTTGCTAATAACTACCCAAGGCCCTAAGAGGGTGGTGCTTTGATGCCTAGACTCAGGTGTCCAAACTGTGGTAGGAGTCATGGTGGCCCATGCTTGAGGGATACTAATGCTTGTTCTGGTTATGTGGGAGTATGCCACAAGATGATTGATTGTCCATGAAATTGCAACAAGCGTAAGGATGTTCGTCCTCAAAGCCAGAGTGCTAATGCGGTTCCTTTTTGTAGAGGAGGCCATCAAGGTGATGCCCCAAGGCACAATTAGTTTTATGCTCTCTATGGGATGCAAGGGGTTGATAAGGTTACCTATGTCATCATCGTATGTTAAAAGTCTTTGATTTTGATATGTGTGCATTGATACATCTTGGTGCCACTCTTTCTTTTGTTAGTCCTCTTATTGCCAAAAAGGTTAATGTTGAGCCCGAATTGTTTTGTGAGTCTTGGGAGGTGTCTACTCCTATTGGTGTATGTATTGTTGCTAGAAAGGTCAATAGAAATTGTCCCGTTTGCATCTTGCGTAAAATATTTCCTTGTGATCTTGTTGAGTTGGATATGGTTGATTTTGATGTCATTCTTGGGATGGATTGGTTGCATGAATATTATGCCTCTATTGGTTGTAAAACCCGTAGGGTCAAATTCCAATTCCCAAATGAACCTGTCCTTGAGTGAGAGAGTCATGATATGGTGGTCAAGGGTAGGTTTATCTCTTGCATTATAGTGGAAGAAGTTGATCTCTAAGGGATGTCTCTATCATCTTGTGAGGGTTAGAGATATAGAGTCCAAAGTCCTTCCTATAGAGTCGGTTCCAGTAATAAATGAGTTCCTTGATATCTTTCCAAATGACCTTACCGATGTTCCTCCCGAAAGGGAAATAGACTTTGGTATAGACTTCCTTCCTAATATTCAACGCATTGCTTATAACAATAGCTATCATTTTATCATTTTTATGGCTCCTTTTGAGGCCCTCTATGGTAGACATTATAGATCACCGATTGGGTGGTTTGAAGTAGGAGAAATGGCTTTCTTGTGTCCGGATCTGGTTATGGAGGCTATCGAGAAGGTAAGGTTAATTAGATAAAGGTTGAAAACAGCCCAAGGTCATCCAAAGTTGAAACAATCCCAAACGGTGCCCTAACATGAGCCTCGGAAGTGGCCAAAATCGTAAATTCCATATATCTCAAAATCCGTGTGTGATATCGAAAATTTGACTTCCTACTCTTGTTCAGGGGGCAAAATTGAGTAAGAAATGGGTCTAACCCTGATTTAAGAGCAACTGTAGAAACATTTGAAAATCACAAAAATGTTATTTCCAGTGAGCTAGCGTGCCCCTGGAACGAAGTGCCAAGTGTGTGCCTGAGTGCATTTTTTGAGCCAGTTATTTTAGTCTGGTCCAAAACTTTTTAATCTTAGGAATAAGCCTTCCCATGCATGAAAATACCTATACTTAGACATATTTCACCTTCATATCATACAAGGCATTCCCTAATACTCTTTCAAACCCTTAGAATACTATTTCTCTCAAAATTCAAGTGTCCAAATCTCTTCCAAATCTTAAGGAATTCATCCAAGGTTCAAGTCTCCATTCAAATTTTCTATAAGGAATTCTCCAAACTCAAGGTATATGGGATTCATCTATTGGGTCCTTTCACCTGTGGTGCCCAAGCGTCTTTTTTACCTAAATTTCATACTTTCAAGTTGATTTACTTATGGTTCATACTTATTATGAATTAGACTATTAACTATGTTGGGATTTCATGAAATTGCGATTGGTTAGCATATTGTGAGCTACGAATCTAAGGTCCATTGTGAGATTTGATGAAAGATTTTGATGTATATTTCTTAAGGGTGTTACCAAGTATTGATGGATGGTTTTACATTGAATTTGCTTACATGATTTCATCCCTAAATTGAATAGTTTTACAATAGAACTACACACACACATGCCAAGTGTTTGATAAAATGTCTCGATTATGATTTCTTGATGAATTGAAGTTCCAACGTATTTCTTATGAGTTGAATGACTTTATGATAACGAAAGGAATGTATGTATATGATATTCTCCTATATTGTGTTGGGAATTGACCATGCCCCTATTGGCGGGTTGTGAGCCCGGGTAACTATGTCAAGGGGTTTGTACCTTGATAACCATGTCGAGAGGTTTGTACCTTGGTAACTGGGTTAAGGGGTTGGTACCTCAATCACCATGGGTGGTAGGGTGGCATTGGGTTATTACCCAAATGCCCTGAGCAAAAAAAAGAGAAATTTTGGGAAAATTTTACCTATGGTGCGGCAAGTCCGTGAGTGGACTTGTCACAAACCTACTAGTTTGCACAATTTCATAAAAAAAATTTTTTTTTTTGAAATAGGTAGTTGGCAATCGTTCCTCCATATAATTTTTCCTCTTGAACAAGAATATGAAGTCAGATTTGTGAAATTTCGCATGGATTTTAAGATGTTTGAAAAAATGCATCATAGGTTCTTTTCGAGCTGCCTTGAGCAGTGTTACAATATCCCCGCTTAGGAACATTCATCCTCGAATGTAAATAAAGCTAGCACATATTGAGTAGAGTAACATTTATCAAGCCATCACAAATGCAATGAGATGATCGAATCATTGTTTCATGAAAATTTCAAAATTCTTAGCAAAGAATGTCACTTAAAAAGCACCAAGTAACATATGCTCTCAGTTAAGGGGCTTCAATAAAATCCTACTCCATGATGATGCAAGCACAACAAACAAGAAGTAAAGACTAAACTAAATGATGCATGAGGTTTTAACAAGAAACTACCCCTTCCACTAACATCAAACTCAACCACTTACGCCAAAACATCAACCGTAAAACCTTGGACATGAAGCCAATCTACACCAATTTCGTTATCACATAAGGAGAATCTATAACTTACCGACTAAAGCCCCATACTAATTCTAGGGACCCTTAAAGGAGTATGGTAGAGATTGTCAATGATTATCGTTATAATTTTTAGGGACCTATGGGCAATGTCTCTACTTATGATCCATCACACCAAACACAAAATATGCACTCAAACTGGCTAAACACTCTCCTGGATAGTGCCTTCCACACTTGTTGCATGTAGGGGAGCTTGATTACCAACACTCTCACCTTGATACTTGGGGCTAGTCACCCCATCCTTGTGAGACATTGGCATAAAAGAAATATCAACAGATGATCTATCCTCAATCTGAGCCTTCTTGGACACCCTACTCCTTCTCTTCCTAAGCTTCTACCTTTCAAGTTGCTCGTCATAAGTCATGAGACGAGACAAACACATTTCACCAACAAGCATAGCGGTGTCGCCTTATTTATTAACCAAGTCAGATATCCCTAACACAAACTCATTTATTGTCATGACCCAAGCCTAGGGCCTAGAGGTGACACGACGCAAGGGAAACTCGAAGGGACACCAAGTAAGCCTCTTAGAACATCATTATATATCCTTGGTCGCTGAAGCAACAAAAAAAGCATTGAGAGATAATAAATTGGGACAACCGGGGCTAAGGGAGCACTTTCATATGATGGACATCAAGAATCATAGACTCAAGGCTCTTAGCATAGATATATAACATGTCCAACAATACCTCAACTACAAATATAAGAATGGGGGCCATGACAAGCAACCATGCTCACCCCCATAGTCAATACATAAACAAAAGAAAGATAGTCTTTGTATATAGCAAGAGATCATAAGCAACATCCCCGAAATGTAGGACTCACCAATAAGCTTGAGAGACAATCAAACTAGCCATGTGGAGGGGAAGGATGATCAAGCGTTGCTCCGGTTCCTACATGATGACATCATGTAAGCATAGAGTGTGTGTTAGTATGTTTGAATGTACTAAGTATGTATGATGCAATGCAATAATAGATAGACATCATAGGCAAAATTCATAATAATACTCGGTAGATAGCATAATAGCAAGATGTCATGTATAAATGATGCTTGGAGTAAAGTCATGCTTATATAGAATATAATACATCTGTAGAAAGTGACCATCAATATAGAATATCCAACGCCTACAATGTCCTTGGAGAGGTGAATGAGGTACAAACCCCTCAAAATGGTTAATGAGGTACCAACTCCTCAATATGGTTACCCGGGCCAACAAATTCCCGAGTTAAGGACCAAGATAGAAACCCCTCGATACGGTTGATGAGGTACCAACCCCTCAATATGGTTACTCATGCCTACCACCCCTGAGCTAGGGATAAAGGTACCAATCCCTTGATGTTGTTACCCAGGCCTACAACCCCCTCGAGCTAGGCTTTATCAACTCACAACACCATATAGAGAATACCATATACATACATTCATTTCATTATTATTTCATTATCATATAGTCATTCAACTCATAAGATAGGCATTAGACCTTCAATTCCTCAAGAAATCATAACTCGATTATTTTATCAAACACTTGGCAGGTGTGTAGTGCTAGTGTAAAACCATGCAATTCAAGAGTCTTGTTATTCTAGAAAATCCCATGTAAAACCATCAATAGATACTTGGTAACACACTCAAGCAATTTACACCACAACCATTCATCAAATCTCACAATGGATCTCACATTAGTAGCCCAAAACATGGTAAAACAGTTATAATTTCATAAACCCCAACATGCTATGCAGTGAATTTCATAATAAATAAGAACCATGAGTAAATCAACTTTAAATCATGCAATTTTTAAGAAAAGGAATCTTGAGCATCATGGGTGAAAGGAACCCATGAAAGAAACCGACATACCATAGCTTTAGAGATGAACTTGATGAAGATTGGAGATGGAGACTTGAATCTTGAATGGAAACCTTTTATTCCGAATGAGTTTTGAGACTTGTGTTTAGGAGAAAAATATTGGCCAAGTGTTTGAATGAGTATTGGGGAACGTTTAGAATGATATGAGGGTGAAAAATGGCGAACTATAGGTATTTTCATGATTCAGAATGCTTAGGCCCAAGACATAGAAGTCTTAGACTAGACTAGCAAAACAGTCAACAAAATACACGTCTGTGCACCCTGGCCGCGCTGCGCTAGGGGCGCGCAGAACTCACTGGAGTTTGCATTTTTGAAAATTTGAAATTGCTAATCATTTTCTCTTAAATCAGGGTTAGACTAATTTCTCAATCAACTTGACCCCTTGAACAAGAAGTTGAAGTCGAATTTTCGATATCACATATGAATTTTGAGATATATGGAAATTACAATTTCGGGCACTTCCAAGGTATATTTTCTGGCACTTTTTGGGGTCATTTCAATATCACCCCCTCGGGAATATTCATCCCTGAATGTCAAAGAAACGTATATGAGAGACACAAACATGAAAATTTCAGCCCACACAAGGATGCAACAATGCACTTAAACATCATTTCAAAAATATTATTGTAAGGGTAAAAATAACATGAGCTTGTCAATTTAAACATAAACATATGCATATGTCATGGGACGAACTTAGACTTGAAATTATATAGGGGACTTAGATCAATACCTTAGGATTGAGTGAAGTGGAAAAGGTAAGAGTATCATTTTTTCATGCCCGTCTCAGCCTCCCAAGTAGCGCTTTCAACTTTTTGATTCCTCCAAAGGACATTAACGGAAGCCACATCATTGTTCCTCAATCTCTTCACTTGCCTATCCAAAATCTAAACTGGAACCTCTTTGTAAGTCAAGTTTTCGTAAAATATCCCCACAACATCAAGATGCGCAATAGCATTGGGGTTACCCACACACTTCCTCAACATAGACATATGAAAGACCAGATGAACCAATTCCATCTCACTAGGTAAATCTAACTCATAGGCCACCTTTCTGATCCTCCTCATCACCCTATAAGGGCCCATATATCTAGGGATCAACTTATCCTTCTTACTAAAATGTACCACTCCCTTTATAGGTGACACCTTCAAATACACCCAATTACCAACATTGAATCCAAGGTCCCTGCTCCTCACATCGACATAGGACTCTTGGCGACTTTGAGATGTCTTCAACCTCTCCCAAATCATCCTAACCTTATCAAGAGCCTCCATAACCAGATATGGTCCCAACAAAGCCACCTCACAAATTTCAAACCACCCAATAGGTGATCTACAACATCTTCTATAAAGGGACTCAAAAGGAGTCATACTAATGCTAGAATGATAGCTATTGTTGTTGGAAAATCCAATCAGTGGAAGATGATCATTGAAACTACCCTTGAGCTCCAATACACAAGTCCTAAGCATGTCTTCAAGGGTTAGGATAGCCCTTCTGACTTGGTTATCCATTTGAGGGTGGAAAGTCGTACTAAGTTTAACCTTTGTATTAAGACCCCTTTGGAAAGACTTCCAAAAATGTGAAGTAAATTGAGCTCCACGATCCGATATAATGGATAAAGGAACCCTATGCAATCTCACCATGTCATGTATGTACAACCTAGCAGACTCCTCAACCCCATAAGTGGTCGTAACCGGTAGAAAGTGAGCCAATTTTGTCATCCTATCAACCACAACTCAAATGGAATCAAAACCCCTTTTAGTCTTGGGAAACCCAACTACAAAGTCCATATTAACCTCTTCCCACTTGAAAGTAGGAACCTCTATGTCTTATGTTAGGCCATCCGACCTTTGATGTTCAGCTTTGACTTGTTGACAACATGGCAACTGGACACAAATTTTGTAATATCATTCCTCATGCCTCCCCACCAATACACCTTTCTCAAAATCTATACATTTTAGTAGAACCAGGGTGAATAGAATAGGAAGAACCATGAGCCTTATCAAGAATTCTCTCTCTCAAGCCATTAACACGAGGTACACTTAACCTACCTTGGTATCTAAGTGCACTATTTCCCCCTTGGGAGAAAACTTCCACCTTCCCATCACTAACCAAGGCCTTCAATTCTAACAAGGAGGGATCAAGATCTTGCTTATCATTCACCTCCTCAACCAATGAAAAATTCAGAACCATCAACAACAACAACACCATTACCCACTTCTTCCAACCTAACTCCCAATCTAGTCAACCGATGGACCTCCCTTGCCACCTCTCTATGACCACCATCAACATGAGCTAGGCTACCCATAGACACCCTACTCAAAGCATCCGCCACCACATTAGCCTTATCTGAATGATAATGCACACTCATGTCATAGTCATTAAGAAGTTATAACTATCTCCATTGCCTCAAGTTAAGATCTTTTTGAGTGAAGGCATATTGGAGATGATTATGATCGATGAACAGATCAACATACACCCCAAAAATAGATTAGATATAAATTAGATAAAATAAATGAGTTGAAAAAAAAGAAGTAATGATGCAAAATCTTTAATGCAAATAAAATGGTGGCTAGTTCAAGATCATGGGTAGGATAGTTCTTTTCATGTACCTTGAGTTTCCTAGAAGCATAGGCTATTACCTTACCATTTTGCATTAGAACACAACCAAAACCAACTCTAGAAGTATCACAATACACAATAAATCCCTCTAGCCCTTCCGGTAGTGACAAAATAGGAGTAGACGCAAGCTTATCTTTTAATGTTTGGAAGCTCCTCTCACACTCATCGATCTACAAAAACTTAGCCTTCTTTTGAGTCAATTTAGTCATGGGGGAAGAAGTAGAAGAAAACCCATTCTCAAATCTCTGATAATAACCCGCTAAGCCTAAGAGGCTTCTAATATCCGACGGGGTCAATGGTCTAGGCTAATTTCTAATCACATCCATCTTTTTAGGATTGACCTTAATACCACCCCCGACACCACATTCCCTAGGAAAGCAACCTCCTTCAACAAAAATTCATACTTTTCATATTTGGCATATAAATTCTCTTCCCTCAATCTTTGCAAAACAACCGTCAAATGAGCCCTATGCTTCTCCTCACCACGAGAATAGGTCAAAATATCATCAATGAATACCATAATAAATGAATCAAAGTAGAGTTTGAAGACCCTATTCATAAGGACCATGAAGATGGCCGATGCATTGGTAAACCAAAAAGACATCACAACAAACTCAAAGTGCCCATACTAGTCCGGAAGGCCATTTTTGGAATATCACACTCTCTCACCTTTACTTGGTGATACCCAAACCGAAGATCAATCTTAGAGAAATGGCTAGCCCCTTGTAATTGGTCAAACAAATCATCAATCCTTGAACAAGGATACCTATTATTGATAGTGATCGTATTATGTTGCTGGTAGTCAATCCACATTCTAAGGGACCCTCCTTCTTTTTCAAAAAAAACACTGGTTCACCCCAAGGTGATTCGGTAGGCCTAATAAATCCCTTCTCCAACAAGTCCCTCAATTGTTCCTTCAACTCCTTCATCTCTGTCGATGCCATATGGCAAGGCAAAATAGAGATGGGTTGAGTATCAGGAAGGAGATCTATTCCAAAATTGATTTCCCTTTCAACAGCAACACCAGGAAGGTTATTAGGAAAAACATCAAGGAACTCATTCACAACCAAAATCGACTCTATAGGAAGGACCTTGGACTTTATATCCCTAACCCTCACAAGATGGTAAAGACACCCTTTGAGATCAACTTACAGGCTTTAATACAAGAGATAAACCTACCATTGACCACCACATCTTGACTCTTCCACTCAAGGACGGGTTCATTATGGAATTGAAACTTGAACCTATGGGTTCCACAATCAATAGAGGCATAGTATGCATGCAACTGATCCATCCCAAGAATGACATCAAAATTAACCATACCTAACTCAACAAGATCACAAGGCAATATTTTACGCAAGATGCAAATGGGATAATTTCTACAAATCTTCTTAGCAACAATACTGTTTTCTTTATTATTGATAGGAATTCTCTTGTTAAGACCCTATGAATCGATTAAAACCTCAGATTCATACTAGAACCACGATGATTTCCTAAAAAACCTACCAATAGGAGTAGACACCTTATATGATTCACATAACAACTTGGGGTCAACATGAAACTTTTTGGCAACAAAGGGGGTGACAAAAGAAAGAGTGGCACCCAAATCAATCAATGAATATAAATCAAAATCAAATATTTTCAGCATACTAGTGACGACATTGGGAACCTCCTCAACCCTTTGCCTTCCATGTAGATAAAAATCAATTCTGTCTTGGGGCACCATCTTGTCGGCCACCTCTCCCCAAAGAAACCACATTAGCCCCTTCTGGACAAACCTCCTTACCCTTGTTTCATTTTCGAGGGAAATCCAACACCTTATCTTCTATTGCCTCCCTTGTGACTTAGTTGACATCATGTGAGGCCAATGTTGTGACGGTGTTTTGAGTAGGGTGTTTTGATAGGTCTGGGAGTTTCTACCTCTTATGTGATCCCTTTGGTGCTAATAGGATTCTTGTGTGTGTACCGGATGGTTACGTGAGTCTATAGTGACTAGAAAAGATCCATAAGGGTTGCCCATGTTAGCATTGCATAGAGTCTTGTCTTGCGATCTTGGTTGGACTTAACTTGATGGGTTGGAGGTCTTGGGGCAGGTTGAGCTACTTGCCTAGCATGCTTCTAGTGAGTGTAGGACCCATAGGTTTCTAATGTGATGGGTAGGGATGGTCGATCTATTTGGTCAACTAAAATGGTTTAGTCACTTCTCTAAGGTTGATTTGAGGTTGGGGTTTTGTTCCAAGTGTGAATGAGTGTAGGTGATATCCCTAGGTGTCCTCTCGGATTAGGAGGGAGCATTTCGAATATTCGTGGAGTTGTTGGTTGAATTATGCATCAATTTTATTTATGGGTCTCATGAATAGTGTCTTAAAACTCTACCTTGGCATGTTGTGGTGGCCTGTAGTGGTGGAGCATTGATTAAGTTTGAGCTTGTGAACCATTTAAGGGTGGTGTTGCAAGTCTTGGGGTGGAGCATTGATTTAGTTTGAGCTTGTGAACCATTTAAGGGTGGTGTTGCAAGTCTTGGGAAAAGAGAGGTTGTTTGCTAATTACGATAGTTGTGAGTAGAAGGTAACAAGAAGGTTGTTAAAACTCCTTAAGGGTTATGATATGAGTGTGCATCATTTTTCCTATAAGGCTAATGAGGTGTTCGGTGGTCTAAGTAGGTTGTCGATGGGTAACCTATCATTATAGTAAGGATGGTAAGAGATGATAAGTGGAGTCTATCGGTTGGGTAGATAGGGAGTTAGGTTGAAGGAAGTTGAGGGTAGTAGTATAATGTTCTTGATGGTTCCAAATCTTCCTGGTTAAGAGACCTAAACTAGGCAAGGCCTTAATTTCCTCCTCATTAGAGTTGGAAGTTTTGGGTAAGAGGATGATAGGGTTGAGGTTGTCTCCCAAGGGGGAGATCGTTGTTATGGTACCAAGTGGGTTTGTTGTTTTTAAGGTCGACAATTGAATTGAGGATTGTGAGTCCTTATAAAGTGTAGAGGGAGATTGGTAAGGTTGCATAAGTTTGGGAATTGCCTGTGGTAGGGGTATGGTCTATCTAGTTTGTCGTGCTTCTAGGTTGAAAAGATGTATTGGTGGCTGTAGTGCTATAGAACCCATTGAAGTTATGGGTGAGGTGGAGGATAAGTTGGATTAGAAGAAGGTTTCGGTGGAGATATTTGATGGATGAGTGGAGAAGTTGATTAGTAAGGATGCGGTGTTCATTAAGGCCCTCTTGAAGGGATCATCAAGTCAAAGGTATCTCCAAGGAAGCCAAAGCGGTCTTATGGGAATGATATTCGTACCCCATTCACTATAATCAAGACTAAGATAATGACAACATTCTTCATGTGATTCCAAGTCTTACGTTTCAGTACCTATGTCATTCACATGCATTAATGTTTAAGTTGGCAAGTTTATGATGATTTTACACTTCTGCTGGGATTTTTAAAATGGTGTTTTAAATGTAATGTTCTATTCTTATTGGGGGATGACTTGTTTATAATCATCTTGTCTTGTACATTTCTTTTATATTCAGCGACGAATGTTCCCAAGGGGGAGATATTGAATCGACCCCAGAAAGTGCCCGAACATGTGCTTCAAAATACCAAAATTTTAAATTCCATATATCTCAAAATCTATTCGTTATTTCAGAAATACGAGTTCATATTCTTAGGACGAAAAGGGTCTAACCCTGATTTAAGAGCGAAAGATTAGCAATTATAATTTTTCAAGGTGCAAATTCTAGAGAGGAATCCATGACCCCCATGCGACTAGCACCAGTGTAAAAAGGTGCCTGTTTTTTTTAATTCGGTCCAGGACTTCTATGTCTTGGGCCTAAGTGCTCTCAAACGTTCTTTTACCTATACTTGGCCTTATTTTACCTTCATATTATTCTAAACATTCCCCTATATTCACTAAAATACTTAGCCAATTGTTACTTCCAAATTCAAGACTCAAACCCTCATCCGGAACTAATGATTTCCTTCAAGGTTCTTCTTCAGGCATCAAGTCCCCATATCCAATCTTCATCAAATTCATCTCCAAGCTAAGGTATGTGGGTTTATTTCATAGGTTCCTTTCACCCATTATTCTCAAGCCTTCTTTTACTCAAATTCTATGATTTAAAGTTTATTTACAACTGGGTCTTGCTTGTTATGAAATTCACTGCACACTATGTTAAAATTATGTGAAATTGTGACTATTTTGCTATGTTTTGAGCTGTAAATCTTTGATCTATTATAACATTTGAGGAGGGGTTTTGATATAGGTTGCTTGAGTGTGTTGCAAGATGTTAATTGATAGTTTTACAATGGATTTTCTTGTATGATTTCATCTCTATATTTCATGGTCTTATGCTATCATTACACACCCTCTAAGTGTTTGAAAAAAATGTGTGGATGTGGTTTCTTGAGGATTTGAAAGTCCAAAGCATGAGACATGATAGGATTGACTATATGATGATGAAATGATCTTACGTATATGATATAAAGTGTTGCATTTGACATACCCGATCTGGGGGGGAAAGAGCTCGGGTAATCTAGGTGGGGATTTGAACTCATCAACCAAGGTGGGGGTTTGTACTCATCAACCATGTGAGGGGTTTGTACTTTGCCACCATGGTGATAAGGTTTGATTATCATCAACCATGTGAGGGGTTTGTACCACACCACCGGGATGATGGGGTATAACCATCATCAACCAACCGAGAGGTTTGTATGTTGGAAATCTTGCTTGGTCCCTTCTACACATAGGATATCCTATATGAGCATGAACTACTTAAGCATGTTTTACTAATGCATTGATCATAAATGTCATATTGTTATATTATTCCTATTGCCTATTGTTACGCATTTTGACTATGATGCCTATCTCTTGTTGCATTGCATCCTACATACTTAATGCACTCAAATGTACAAATGTATACTCTTGCCTACATGATATCACCATGTACGGATTGAAGCCCAATTTGATCATCCTTCTCCTCCACATGGATAGTTTAGTACTGCTCAAGCTAATTACTGAGTCCTCCACTTCGGGACCTTCGTATATGTTTATACTATTATGTACTGAAACACTCTCTTTACTTTCTATTTTGACTATGAGGGTGAGCTCGGTTGCTTTGTCTTGGCCCCTACTCTTATCTATTTAGTAGTGGTGTTGTTGGACATGCTATACATCTATGATATGAGTCTTGACTCTTTTGTCTCTTGATTATGATGTTATGAAAGCTTTCCCCTTAGCCCCTTGCCCTTGTTTTCTAAACTTTTACGTGTTACTTAAGTAATTAATCTCTCTCCCTTAGTCCCAATTCCCCTTGTTATATTTCTTATGTTGTTTTACATTGCTTTCGCGACCAAGGATGTGTAATGATATGCTATGAGGCTTATTTGGGGTTCATTCGGGTTCCTCATTCACCGGTCACGTCTAGGCCCTAGGCTTGGATCGTGACAGTGGTGGTGCACAACAAAACTATGAACAAGACTCTAATCAACATAGTGTGTTGGGCTCCAAGGATATAATAACCTAGTACTCTGAGACCAAGTTTTTTATGACCCAAGCCTAGTGCCTAGATGTGACATGGCGCAAGGGGAACCCGAAGGGACCCTAAGCAACCCTCTTGGAACGTCATACACATCCTTAGTCATGGAAGCAATAAAATAAGCATCAAGATATAATAAATTGGGACAACCGGGTCTAAGGAACACTTTCATATCATAGACATCAATAACAATAGAGTCAAGGCTCTTGGCATGGACACATAACATATCCAACAACACCTCTACTACATAGATAAGAGCAGAAGCCACGACAAGAAATCGGGCTCTCCCTCATAGTCATACATAAACAGAAGAAAGATAGTCTTTGTACAAAGAAAGATATAATAAGCAATGTCCTCAAAATGGAGGACTCACCAACAATCTTGAGAAAAAATCGAACTACCCATATGGAGGGAGAGGATGATCAAGTGGTGCTCCAATTCCAACATGGTGACACCATATATGCATAGAGTATGTGTTAATATGTTTGAAGTACTAAGTATGTATACGATGCACTAATAGATAGACATCACAAGCAAAATGCTTAATAATACTCAATAGATAGCATAATAGCAAGATGGCATGTATGAACAATGCTTGGAGTAAAGTTATGCTTATATAAAACGTAATACATGTGTATCAAGTGACCATCTATATAGAATATCTAAGGCCTACCATGTCCTTGGAGAGGAAAATGAGGTACAAACCCCTCAAAATAGTTAATAAGGTACCAACCCCTCAATATTGTTACCCAGTCCTACCACCCCACGAGCCAGGGACCAAGGTACAAACCCCTTGATATGGTTAATAAGGTACCAACTCATCAATATGGTTACCCAAGCCTACCACCCCATAAGTTAGGGACCAAGGTACTAACCTTTTGATGTGAGTACCCGAGTCTACAACCCCCCAAGTGAGGCTTGGTCAACTCACAACACCATATAGACAATACCATATACATACATTCATTTCATCATCATGTAGTCATTCAACTCACAAGATATACATTAGACCTTCAATTCCTAAAGAAAGAACAATCCGGACATTTTATCAAACGCTTGGTAGGTGTGAAGTGCTAGTGTAAGACCATGCAATTCAAGAGTGTTATCATGCTAGAATGTAACGACCCCAAAAAGTTCCCAAAAACATGCCTCGGAATGCCCAAAATTTTGAATTCTTTATATCTCAAAATTCGTCGGCTATTTTGAAAATCCGACTTTATATTCTTATTTAGGGGGTCAAAGTTAGGGAGAAAATGGTCTAACCCCAATTTTAGAGCAATCAAATCATAATTTCAAATCTCCAAAATTTTAATTTCCAGAGATGATCCATGATAGCACTGTGACACGCAATTGTCGCAGACATATGTTAATTTGGCCTCTGCAACAAGTCTGCATCGCTAGCCAATGTATTTCGCTACTAGTGATTTCTATCTTAGTCCAAGGCTTTGGTGTCATGGCCCTATGTTTTCCAAACGTATTTTTACCTATACTTAGCCTTATTTCACCCTCATATCATCCCAAACATTTCCTAATACCCTCCAAAATTGTTAACCATATTTTCACTCCAAAATTTAAGTCCCAAAACCCACATTTGTAACTAAAGATTTCCTTAATGATTAAAGCCTCCATTTTCAATATTCACCAAGATCTTCACCAAACCTAAGGTATGTAGGTTTTAGCCATTGGGTTCTTCCACCTATGGTATTCTAATCTCCTTTTTAGTTAATGTGCATGATTTAAAGTTGATTTTATATGTGGGTCTTGTATATTAAGAAATTTATTGCACAGTGATTTTAGTTCATGAAAGTATGGTTGTTTTAGCATGTTTTGAGTTATAAATCTTAGATCTAATGGTGGATTTGATGAGGAGTTTTGATGTGAATGTCTTGGGGGTGTTTTGCAAGGTGTTGATTGATAGTTTTCCAAAAGATTTTCTTGCATGATTTCATATCAACATTGCATGGCATTTTACCCCCATTACACACCCCCAAGTGTTCGATAAAATGTTTGGCTAGGGTTTCTTATGGAATTGTAGGTCCAAAGCATGAGATACGATATGAATGATGTTGTGATGATGGAATAAGCTTATTGACATGATAAATTCTATATAAAGTTTTGCACCAGACCATGCCCAATCCGAGGGGTCTAAGAACCCGAATAACTGAGATGGGGGTTTGTACTCATCAACAGAGTGAAGGGTTAGTACTTCACCTCCTAGGTGATGAGGCAGCATTATCACTAACTGAGTTGGGGATTTGTACTCATCAACCGAGTAAAGCATTAGTACTTCACCATCTAAGTGATGGGGTGGCATCATTACTAACCTACAAAGGGGTTTGTATCTTTGAAATCTAATTTGATCTATTCTACACATATGATATCTTATATGAGTAAGGGTTTCTTAAGCATGTTTCACTTTAGCATTGGAGATACATGCCATATTGCTATAATATGCCTACTGCCTATTGTTATGCATTTTGAATATGATGCCTATTTTTTATTGCATTGCATCCTACATACATAGTACATTCAAACGTACTAATGCATACTCTTGCCTACATGATATCACCTTGTAGGAAATGGATCCAAATTTGATCATCTTCCTTCTCCATGTGGTTGGTTCGGTACTACTCAATCTAGTTGGTGAGTCCTCCATTTCGGGGATCTTGGACTATGTTTTCCCTTGCTTTGTATTGACAGTCTACTTTATATTCTAATTTGACTATAAGGGTGAGCCCGGTTAGCTTGTCTTAGCCCCCGCATTTATCTATGTATTTTGAGGTGTTTGTTAGATAAGTTATGTTTCTACGATATGAGCTTTGACTCTTGTCTCTTAATGATGATGTTTTGAAAGCTATCCCTTAGCCCCTTTACCCTTTATTCTTACATTATGTTTATCACATGTTTCTGTGACCAATGATGAGTAAGGACAAGTGAAGAGCCTTGATTGGGGTTCCTTCGCGTTCCCCATTCGCTGTGTTACGTCTAGGCCATAGGCTTAGGTCATGACAAACTTGGTATCAAAGCACTAGGTCGATAGATCCTTGGAGTCCAACACACTATGTCGATTAGAGTCCTATTCGTGGTTGTGAAGCACGCCATGACTATGAATAGAAGGCTATGAGACGCTTTAGGAAATGTTTCCATTCTTCATGTTCTAAGTCATGCTATAGAGTTGTGATAATTTTTCCCCCCTAACGATTATTCTTTTCTCTGTTAGATCATGCCAAACACTAGAGAAAGATAGGTACAAACTCTGGAGGAGCAGTCTATCGATGGTGAGCTCTGGGATGGTCTTACTATGGTTTCTCAAGTGGTGGCCAACAATGTTAATCAAGGGGCCCAAGCCCTTCATGCTATGACCTCGGGAGCTAGGGTAAGAGACTTCATGAGGATGAATCCTCTGGTTTTCCATGGGTCAAACGTGGATGAAGATCCATAAGAGTTCATTGATGAGGTCTACAAAATCATGAATATCATGGGTGTTGGGCGAATGAAAAGGCAGAGTTGGCAGTGTACCAACTCAAAAGGGTAACCCAAATTTGGTATGATCAATGGAAGGGTGAGAAGGGGTTTGGTAATGTGGTTCTTTGGGAGCAGTTTAAATTGGCCTTCTTTAATTATTTTTTCCCTCTTGAGCTTAGGGAAGCAAAGTTGTAAAGTTTATGAACTTGCGACAAGGTGCTATAAGTGTGAAGGTGTATGCCCTCAAATTTAATCAACTTTCAAAGTATGTTCCTCTCTTGGTGTCCAATCCTAGATCTAAGATGAATAAATTTGTGATGGGAGTCTCTAACTTGGTGAGTGAAGAATGCCGGTCTACCTTGCTTATTGGTGATATGGACTTGTCTCAGTTGATGACTTATGCCGAGCAAATGGAGGAGGAAAAGAGGAGAAAGAGGAGGGGCCATGAGGCTAAAGAGGGCTCGTTTTAAGGGCAAGATCCAAAAGGGTGCTAGATTTTATCAAGGCTAAGGGCCTTCTCATGCCATTAATAGGGGGTTTGCCAATGACTTCCCTAGGCCTCAAGGTGTTGGTGGTGTGGCATTATTGATGTGTTCCCAATATATGGGAAAAGTCATAATGGCCCATCTTTGAAGGGTTATAATGCATGTTTCGGCTGTGGGGAGCTTGGTCATAAGAAGATAGATTGCACAAAAAACTGTGGAAAAGTTCGGGGTGCAAATACGATTCCATTTTGGAGAAGTGGCCCTAAAGGTGGTTCCCCAAGGCACAATCAATTTTATGCTCTACATGAAAGGTAAGGGGTTGGCGAGGTCCCCAATGTTGTTACCGGTATGTTAAAAATCATTGATTTTGATATGTATGCTTTGATTGATCCGGGTGCCACACTTTCCCTTGTTACCCTTCTTATTGCTAAAAAGTTCCATGTTGCGCCCGAGTTGTTGCATGAGTCATATGAAGTGTCTACTCCAATTGGTGCCTCTATTTTTTCTAGGAAAAGTTATAGGATTTTTCCTATTTGCATTTTGCATAAGTTGTTTCCTTGTGATCTTGTTGAATTAGACATTGTAGATTTTGATGTCACACTTGGGATGGATTGGTTGCATGCTTGATTCATGTCATACATTAAAGTCCATAGGTTGATTTTTAGGGGTGTTTTGTATCACCTTGTGAGGGTAAAGATGGGAGTCCAAAGAACCTTCCATTAAGTCAGTCCTCATTTTGAACGAGTTTATCGGTGGCTTCCCAAATGACCTTCCAGGTGTCCCTCCCGAAAGGGAGATAGATTTTGGCAGAGATCTCCTTCTCGGTACTCAACCTATCTCCATTCCCCTTTACCGTATGGCCCCAGCGGAGTTGAAGGAGTTAAAAGAGCAATTGAAAGATTTATTGTAAAAGAGATTTATTAGACCTAGTCAATCACCTTGGGTGCACCAGCATTTTTTGTAAAGAAGAAGGATGGATCACTTAGAATGTGCATTGACTATCAGCAACTCAATAGGGCCATTGTAAAGAATAGATATCCTCTCCAAGAATAGATAACTTGTTTGACCAATTGCAAGGGGCTAGATTCTTCTCAAAGATTGATCTTCGGTCTAGGTATCATCAAGTAACGGTGAGGGAGTGTGACATTCGTAAGACGACTTTCTGGACTAAATATGGACATTATGAGTTTGCTGTGATGTCATTTGGATTGACTAATGCGCCAACCATCTTCATGGATCTAATGAATAGGGCCTTCAAACCTTACCTTAATTCCTTCGTTGTGGTCTTCATTGATGATATTTTGATCTATTCACATAGTAGAGAAGAGCATATGGGTCATTTGAGGGTTGTATTGCAAAGATTGAGGAAGGAGAAATTGTATGCTAAATATGATAAGTGTGAATTTTGGTTGAAGGAGGTTGCATTCTTGGGTCATGTGGTGTCGGGGGATGGTATAAAACTGAATCCTAAGAAAATCGAATGTTACTAGAAATTGGCCTAGACCATTGACCCCGTCGTATATTAGGAGCTTCTTGGGTCTTGCAGGTTAACATAGAAAATTTATGAATAGGTTCTCCTCCATTGCTTCCTCTACGACCAAATTGACTCAAAATAAGGTTAAGTTTGTGTAGACCGATGAATGTAAGAGAAGCTTTCAAACATTGAAGGATAGGCTTGTGTCCACTCCTATATTGTCACTACCAGATGGGCTTGAGGGTTTTGTTGTGTATTATGATGCATATAGAGTTTGTTAGGGTGTGTGCTAATGCAAAATTGTAAGGTCATCCCTAGAAGTACTTGAAAGGAATTACCCTACCCATGATCTAGAGTTAGTCGTCGTTGTGTTTGCATTAAAGATTTGGTTTCATTATTTGTATGGTGTGCATGTGGATGTTTTCACTGATCATAAAGGCCTCCAATATGTCTTCACTCAAAAATAACTCAACTTGGGACAAAGAAGGTAGATAGAACTTCTTAAAGACTATGATATGAGTGTGCATTATCATTCAGATAAGGAAAATATGGTGGCGGATGCTTTGAGTCGGGTGTTGATAGGTAGCTTAGCTCATGTTGATGGTCGTGATAGGGAAATGGCTAGGGAAGTGCATTGATTTGCTGGGTTGGGGGTTAGGGTGGAAAAGGCTGGTGATGATGGTGTCGTAGTTATAGATGTGTCTAAGTCTTCTTTGGTTGATGAGGTGATAGCAAAACAAAATCTTGACTCCTTCTTGATTGAATTGAAGGCCTTGGTAAAAGAAGACAAAGTAGAGGGTTTCTCCCAAGGGGAGATAGGGCTCTTAGGTACCAAGGTAGGTTGTGTGTGCCTTGTGTTGATGGTTTGAGGGAGAAGATCCTTAATGAGGCCCATAATTCTTATTACTTTATCCACCGCGGTTCCACCAAAATGTATAGAGACTTGAGAGATGTATATTGGTGGGGAGACATGAAGAGGTACATTGCTAAATTTGTTTTTAGTTGCCGCAGTTGTTAACAAGTCAAAGCCGAACATCAAAGGTCGGGTGGCCTAACCTAAGACATAGAGATTCCCACTTGGAAGTGAGAGGTGATTAATATGAATTTCGTGGTTGGGTTGCCCAAGACTAGAAATGGTTTTGATTCCATTTGCGTTATGGTTGATAGGATGACAAAACTCACATTCTACCAGTTAAGACTACATATGGGGTTGAAGAGTATGCAAGGTTGTACATCCATGAGTTAATGGGGTTACAGAGGTTTCCTTTATCCATCATATTGGATTGTGGTGCAGAATTTACTTCGCATATTTGGAGGTCTTTTCAAAGTGGTATCAGTACGAAAGTTCATCTTAATACGGCCTTCCACCCTCAAACGGATGGCCAAGCTGAAAGGAGAATTCAAACCCTTATAGATATGCCTAGGGCATTGATGTGCTGTCAAAATATAGCACATTTCATGCCCAAAACAAGGGATTTTGTGAGTTCTTAATGAGACTTTTTATTGTTTTTATGTGTTTTTACAAGAAAGTTACAAATTTTGCTGAATCATAGGACATACAAGCTCACCTATGAGTCGTAGCCAATGCTACGAGTCATAAGATATGTCGTAGCAAGAAACAGAGACCAAAATTCAGAATTTTCCTAAGTAGAGGTCACCCTACGAGGCAATACTATGAGTCGTAAGTCTCACCATAGCTCGTATAGGTGGACTCGTAGCAGGAATCAGAGAGCCAAAATGTTGGACCAAAAACTGAAGGCTAAGACTAAGAGAGAAATATACGATTTGTAGCTCAAGCAATGACTCGTACCTCTGAGCAACGACTCATACCTATGGATTGTACCAGTTTAGTCCAAGATACCAAGAGCCTGATACGAGTCTGCAACAATGACTCATAGGTCATCCTACGAGTCATACTTGCAAGGCGTACCAGCTGCCAGCTATCTTTTCTACGTTATTTTTAGGTTTTATTTTTAAACACAATAAATACCTTTAGTTTGATTTTTATAGAAAATTCCAGATTTTAGAAGAGAGAACTAGCCTTAGTATATTCTCTCAAGAATATTTTAGGGTTTTAGATTAGTTTAACATTTTCTCTTGGAAAACCTATTTTGGGGATGGATAATCTTTCTTTGTAATCATTTTTGACCAATCAAGCTTTTGGGTTTACAGCTTTGTTGCCTACACTCTTCAGTGTTTTTGGTAAAATTTTCATTTATGTCTTGTATTTACATTTTTGCTTGTTTACCCTTAGTCATGAGTAGCTAAGCACCCACAACTTGGGATTTTGGGAATCATGGGTAGTTGATTTGAAATAACCTAGTGTTGTTGTATTTCTTCGATTGGGGTTTGCATGTATTATCTATTTCCCTTCATTATGATTGTCGTTTGGTGGTGGCCAACACTAAACCCCACCTACTAGCACTATCCTGACTAAGGTAGTGACGAATACAAAAGGGGAAGTAGATGACAGGATTCGATTGATGTGTTCTCATCTAATCAACAAAGCTTGACCAAGGGGAGGTTGACTGGGGCAATTGGTAATGTTAGTTGGGACGCTATGTTGAATGACCAAGCACTATGGTGAAATTCGACCTTTACCTTCAAAAGAGGGATGGAAGAACGTAACTTACCGTCCTACATGCGAATTTCCAATTGTAGTTATGTTACCAAGGGTAATCGAGTCAATGAACCATGATGAACACATTTCCCAAGTTGTTCCTAAAATTGAGTGTTTCCTCGCATCATAGTTTAGTATTTATTTTACTTTGTTTTTGAAACACAACCCCCCCCCTCCATTTAGAGATTTTATTTATTTATACTTAAAAGCATTAGTAGTGGTTTTTTGTAGTCAAGCCTCGTATTTGCTATGGATTCGACCCTAACCTACGATTAGGTTAATTGCGGACGGTGAATGATTTCTTATTGGAACGTGAATATCATAAAAAATTATGGCACCGCTGCTAGGGAATACGACTAGGTTATGACTTCAATTCACTACTAGTTAGGTCTAGTGTTGATTTCTAGAATCTCTTGTATTTTAATTTTATTTTTATTTTTGTTGGTTGATTTTAAGTGCAGGTTGGCCAGCACGATGACTGAACAAAAGCTCTACATTGCAAATAACTTATTGGAAACCTTGTAGAGGTGAGCCCTCTTTTATGGGAAAGAGTCCGAAAACCCCCAAATTCACCTACAAAATTTTACTCAAATGCTAAGGGGGTTCTTAGGACAAGACATCCTGCTTGGGATGCCATGGCTCTTTAGGCATTCCCTATGACTCTCCGGAGTGAAGCCGTAAAATGGTAGTCAATTCTGCCACCTAATGTTTATTCTAACTGGGGGGAGGTACAGAGAGTCTTCCTCATGAGCTTCTATAAGGAGTCAAACAAGCAAAAGCTCCAGAACAATATCTGCAATTTCAAAAGGATGCCAAGAGAACCTTTAATAGTAGCTTGGGAAAGATACAAGAAGTGCTTGGCAACGAATCAAAACCATGGTCTGACTGCTGATGAATTGGTGGCTAGTTTGTACCGAGCACTAACCTCCGAGCAACAAGGTCAGGTTGATGCATTATTTGCAGGGGCTGTTGAGAGTTCATAAGACGACCATTTAATGAGATCAGCGAGAATATGAACAAGCTATTTGCAGTTGTCCAAGTCTACTAACCCTTTCCAGGACAAGTCAGACCATCTACTAGTGCATCTAAGGGAGCCTCAGGTAAACCCAAAAGTGAAAATATGGCACATTGGCCGAGGTTACCATACCAGAATTGCATCATTGATAAACTAAAAAAGATTGAGCATATGCTTGAACAATTCCTGATCAAGGTAAATGAGAAAGATGACATCGTCTGGGAAATAAAGTTTGATGTCCTCAAGTGTAACTACAAGGTGGAACAACAAAATATATTAATGCAATGTCTTGGTGACAGGATGGAGCAGCTTACTAAGCAACTAGATGCCATATAGGATGAACAAAGGAAGAGTAGAAGGAGCAGCAATAGCGCTCATGGAGAAGTCTGATTATCCATGATGGCATAGTCGAGCCATGACATTAAATAAGGCTCTTCTTGGGAGGCAACCCAAGCATCTTTTATGTTTAGATTTATCTTAAGACATTTTCATTTATTTAGCTAGTATAGAGGTAGTCATTACATTGTTAAGACTGTTTAGACTTTGAACTAGTTGCATTAACTTGCATTTTGGTGTATCTTGAGTATTTGGGTGCAGAAACAAAGAAAAAACTGAAAAGTAGAGAGGCAAATACTTGAAACAACCTATACGAGAAGGCCTACGAGTCATAGTAACCAATACTACTTGTAGTCAAGTTCATAGAGGAAAACAGTAAGTATTAGAAGTGGGTACAAGCACTACGATCCAACATTATGATTTGTAGGGTCCTTTACAAATCGTAAGGTGGGTTCGTAGTACCCAGGTATGAAATCAAAATTTTTCCAAGTGTTGGATTTTCTACAAAATAGGTACCTACGAGTCATATAACTCCTTATGACTCGTAGTCGGGGTCTCATAGACCGATTCTGCAGAATTTTAAAAGGTGAACCATTTTGAATATTAAAAGACTAACATCTTTTGGCTCTTCATATCCCTGCGTGAAATGGTTCTTTTCACCTTATAACTCCCTCTAACCTCATTTTTCCTTAAATTATCCCTCTACTAACATTCCCTAGTGAGTGAAGTTGGCACCAAGAACTCGGTCTTATTTTCATCTTCTCTTCATCCATTTAACTGGTAAGTTCTCGTAGTTAAGTTTGGTAAATTTCTAAAATAGGCTTGTTTATAGGTGCTTGAATGAATGTTTCATGATCATTATTAGCAACAACATGTGAAAATGATTATGGTAGTGGGAAGAATGTGATGTATAAATGTATATGTACCTATAAAGAGATGATTATTGACTTCTTTCCTTGTTAGGAGACTTTGATGTCAGTTTTTATGGCTATGTTCTTTTGTCTTGCATTTTATGGGTTATTATCTTCTAAAATTCCTATGGGGTTAAATTTTTTATGTTGAGGGATGTTATAATTCTATTAAGGCAACTTACTCATGCATAAATTTTGATGTATCTCTTGAATGAGCTTTCTTGTCTCCAATGTTAGAGGGTTCTGAGCAGATAGGTAAGGATTCATGTTTTATTTTGAGATAATTGGTAATGAAGAGTGTTTAGGTTTGTTGCAGTGTCGCTTATGTTTTTGCATTTGTTTTTGTGACCCCTGATGCTTTCTAGTTAGTTGTTGGTCTTTGTGGAAAGGGTAGAGGCACCCAAGATGCTCTTTGTTTTCTGCTGCAAGGATTCATTATGAGTCGTAGGGCACCTTACGAGCCATAGTGGCCCTTTGTAGAAGGCAACAGTCATTTAAGGCGCCTTAACATTTTCTATACAAGACCCATCTATGACTTGTAACCCTTGTTATGAGTCGTAATGATGGTTTGGTGGCCTTGATCAGAAGTATCGTAATGTCTCTGAAATGAGGTACGAGCCCGGACTACAACTCGTCAGACACCCTATGAGTCATACTTGTGTCTCATAGCTGATTCCAGAATGCATTTCCCTTAGAAACCTTGGTATTACAAGAATATTTTACGACTAGTACGTCATATTGCGAGTCATACCTCCACCTCGTATCTGCAACCCTGTACCTTGTTGAAGTATTTTACTAAAGAAATTTTATTGCTTGCTATTTGACTGCTTTATATGTTAACTTATTGGTACAAGAAATCATGGGACTCATGCTTTGGTTTGTAATGATTTTGCAGAGACAATGCCTCCAAGAGGACAAAGAGTTGTTGCCCCAACTCCAGGACACCAATGAGGGATGGCACATCGGATGAAGATCAATTCATTGAGGAGATGAACGTACAGCCTGACCCTGAAGCCAAAGTACCCTTGACAGACAACAAACACTGGTTTTGATGGAAGTAGATGGCCCCTCCCAGTCTGAACAGAAGGGTGACGAGGAAGGGTCTGATGATAATGCCTCACTTTCTGAGTACGATTCACTTGAGTTATCTCAAGCTTAGCATGAGGATACTGCTCCCCCACAACCAGCCGACTTTGCTTACACTGTCACCTCCACAGACCCTCAAAACATGAGATAGTGTGTCCCAGGGATGAAAGAGATCTACGAAAAGGGACTGGAGCTAAAAAGTCAAGGGAGGCCAGTGAGAAGATTCCATAAGGAAGCTAGGTTGAAAGATTCAGGTTTAAGAAGTGTGCCAAGGTTAGAGGCTAAAATTGAGCGACATGGACTAGGTTGGCTAGCACAGAAACTGGGAAGTATGCCCCGTATGTGGTTAGGGAGTTTTACGCTGCCTACTATGCAACTGTTCATAGAGATCTGCCAAGGCTCAAAAAGCCCATTGAGCAGCTACAATTGAGTGAAGTACTGGTCAGAGGAGAGGTTGTTGATATCTCAGAGGAAGCCATTCGACGATTACAATATGGGCCAATCTATAAAATGCTACATTCCACTGCGGAGTATGATCATAGGATTGCATAGATGAGAAAGCGAGTGAATCAGAAGGATGTCGGGCTTGGAACAGAACTCCTTAGGTAGATAGAAAGTCAATTTTGTGAGGAAGGTGTTGAGCCAACATAGGTTATGAACCACACGAAGTATATTCTAATGGCTCATCTCTCATATTTTGCAAAATTTTGGTGGTCCATTATTCACCGGCGCATCAGACCCATTTTCACGGATAATTTGATCACATTGGAAAGAGTTGTGTTATTGGCTAGCATCTTGGCAGGGTAAAAAATTGACTAGGCTTGGGTTATGCCAGAACAGATACATGAGTCTGCAGTCTATACTCAGCAGGCCTTGCCAATCCATATTTTAATATATAAGTTGTGCAAGGAGGCTAGGGTATCAGTCTCTCTCTAGTTAGACCCTCAGGTAGAGGTGTTGCCCACAATGGATCCCATTTTGATCAAGGCCGACGAGAACCCTGTTATCCTATAGAGACTTGTTCCCCTTCTTATTTCAGAGATATTCCCAGTAGAGCCTCTATCTTAAAGTTCACCTCCAGCTACTACAGGTAGTACTTCATTTGCTAAAGATCCTACGCCAACTATGGAGATTGAGTCCAAACCATCCTCCAGTACTCCAGCACTAGCAGCAGCCACATTATAGGTTGATTCTATTACCGCTACTGTTGCTTTTCAGGCATTACTACGCTGGGTGGCTACGGCGGAGTGTAGACTTCAGGCTCTATCTGCTTGTGTCGGACCTTGGGTTGACTAGACTGTCCGGGACTCAGAAGAGAGGATGAAGGCATTGGCCCACGATCTGGTAGATGAGAGAGTTAGAGCGATGGATGCCCGAGTAGATGCTTTCGACGCAAGAGTCCATCAGAGTCTTGAAGGCGCCAGGCCTACTGACACAAGTACGATAACTAAGGAGTTGGCCAAGTTTAAGGTTGAGTTATTGCAGATGTTGGCATCTCCTGTTGTAGTTTTGGAGGTGACACCAGCAGATGATGAGGCATTCGAGTGGCTAGACGACTGTCTGGACGTCCGTGGGAAAATGCCCCTTAAGCATGAGGATGATCCAGATCTGACTTAGAAGAGGCCAATACTGGAGGTAGATCCCATACCCAAGGAGGTGGTACAGGAGTCGCTATTGTTGGAAGCTATTCAAAGAGATCGGACACAACACACCCCACATGGAGAGGGTAGCTTAGGTACTGCTGCAGAGGAGATAGCCCCTAGGACTCCACAGACCAGCTAGAGATTGGTGCTTGAAGCACCATGATGTTTGACTTCTTTTGACCCCAATTTATATTTTATAATTTTAGATATTCTATTTATTGTTAGACAATATTTTTGTTATGTTTTATTTTTGATATGTTTAAATATTTTTATGATTGGATGTTGTTTTTACATATATTGTGGATGTTAGATTTTGGCTTTTAATATAT
>JAABOM020064613.1:0-41881 GCA_011800125.2 Solanum clarkiae | reverse complement strand
TAGCAGCCAATATACACACCTTGGAAGCCCAATTGCGTAACAAAACAACACACGGGCAGCAAACGGTAATTATAAACTCTATCGTGTTCCTTCGACCTTTCCGCTCCTTAATCGTATTTTCTCATATACATTAGTATATACACATCATGTACGGACTATTCTAAGTTCATAAAAGCCTTACAACAGCCCACAAAGCACAACACATTGCAATTCCACACAATCTAAAAATGGACAGCATAACATTACCGTCTTTTGCTACCTTTCGACGTCGACAACTCCAAACTTATTCCAAATTTAACCAAACTGTTCCAGCAACATTTACAAATATAAACAGACCTCAAAAAGTACTATAACATCACTTAATAAGTCATGAAGTATGTGATCTAATAGCTTTACACACAACAGCCCGCAAATTCCAATCAATGTGACGCTTAAGATAACTCGATAAAACGTGCGGGTTAAATGAAACCAAAATCAGGGCAGCAACTTGAGGGTGGTGTTTATAACTCAAACCATGTTAAGAACATAAACTTCCCTTCATAATAAAACTCACAAACCATAGAGAAATCACCAAAACAAAAGGACAAGGTGCAGCAACTTTCTGCGCAGAATCTGTCCAATAATTTCAGCAAGTGTAACTAGCTTCTATCTCTTGTTTTTCATGATAAAACCACAATAAACACATGTAAAAACTTACTTACAGTTATCTTCAAGGTATAGGGATTGTATAAGAACCCTAGGACAGTTGTTTAGCTACTTTGCAAAGTGAAGAAACGTTGAAAGAACTTTAGAGACAATTCTGATTTTTTTGTGTGCAAGTTTGAGAATGAATTGAGAGCAGCTTTGGGGGCCCTTTATAAAGAGGTCTTTGGCCGAATTTCTCTTGAATTCTTGACCAACATATAACACCAATTAACAAGTAGCTTACCCACCAGCTTGGTCCTCAAAGTTGGGCCTTTTTGGAGCACCAACATGATGGACTTGGGCTGCCAAATTTTCAGCTCTCACTTACTTACTTTTGGGCCCAATTTGCTAAGTGTTTTTTAATGTCTTTGGGACCTTTTTAATACTTCTCTTGGGCTGAACATATAGTCCATTTATGGTTCTAAAACACGGGCCAAAGTCACACTATTAACACGGACTTTATTCATAATCGAACTTGGACAATTTCGACGTCGAGCCTCGTCTCCATTTAGTTCGCGATTTTGAGCTAAGCAAGTAGGTGACTCACCTACTTGATTCCTAAGTACTATAATAACCTCAATTATTTTACTTCATTTAAGGTCGTAATTTCCTTAATTCACCATAAAATAGGTATACCCTTGATCCCCTTAAGTGTTAGACGCACATACAGCCCATTAACGCGAGATTCAAACACTTTTGAAAATTAGCGCTAATTGCCCAAACCATGTCATATTTCTTTTGCATTGTGCCAATATTGTAAGGTGTGGGGTGTTACAAAAACTCTGTAGGCTGAGGGTTATGACACTGAAGATAAGGCAGATGAGATTGAATTTCGGAACAGTGATGACGAGTCTATACATTTTGCAGTCTCTCGGACGATAGACCCTGAAACTGCCAGGGTACTCATTATATTTCTAAGGGGCCGGTGGATAGTTCCCAGAGCTAAGGATATCTACATTAACGGGCTTACAAAAGGTTCCGGGGGGTTTCAATGGCGGCAGGTCATTCCGGAGGTTCGGGTTCTCACGGACCAATTTGACAGCGTTACAAAAAATCAGCGATACATTTAACTCATATAAGTTCGGTTGGATGGCACAACAACCTGGGTACTATGGGCCCGCCATAGTTGAAGAGTTCTATTCTAATTATGTTGCTAGTCTACTGAACTCTATAGAGGGTACCCAGTTAAGGAAGGTGAAGAAAGAGGTCGGACTTGCTATGTCCCCGTGGTCACATGTGATGGTGCATGGTACCCAAGTGAATATTTCAAAAAACACCATCAATCGATTCCTATTTAGGCCATATTACTGAGCTCCTCTAGATGGCGAATTCATGGGTAGACATATGGAGATTATGGATGAGGGGTAGACTTCTGATTCTTCATCTCAGGCTGAACTGTTGGGATGGATTGCAGCACGAATCGCCATTCAGGGGGCAGAGGCGCCTTGGGTTACAAACCCTAAGTGTCCTATCACCAAAGTGTATCTGATATTTGTTGTAAAATTTTGGTGGTCGGTGGTACGGGCCATGCTGCGGCACATAGGAAACGACAATCTACTCCAACCTTCACATGTCTCTCTAATAGCATGCCTGATTTCCAAATACAAAGTAAATATGGGCAGGATTATTGCTTTTGAAATGCGGGATCGGGCCTTATCTGAGAGAGCTGCATGCCATTCCCGTGCCTGGTCAGTGCCCTTTCCAAACATCCTGGTGTTCCTACTACTCACTTTTTGGACAAGAAAATAGCTGCCAAGGGCGTGGCCAACATTTCCTAGATTAAAGATGTCCAAAACCCTCTCATGGAGAGAAAAATACGTTCGCTAGGGGGCCGACAAACTTCCTCTCAGCACCTCCACAACAACCCTTGCGATTTGAGGACTACACTATTGCCCCACCATCAAACGCTGCTTTTGAGTCGCCTGAGGGTAGTGGTGCAACTCCTCTAGTACAACAAGGGTATGCATATGTACCATACAAGTCTTGGCCAGATTGGTGGCAGACTCGTAGCAGACACGCGCCATTGTTAACCAGATTGTAGAAAGAATTCCACATGTAGTCCAGTCTTATTCACAATGGGTGACGGACCAACGTTAAAAAGTTCTTCTAACCGAAATCACCACCTGGTAGGGACAAGTCAACACTCTGGAGGGATATTTCCATAGCATGTTTGGGAATATGTCTAGGGACGAAATGAAGAATCTGGTTTAGACGTGAATGATATGAAGGCCCAGATTGCTTAGCTGACTGCAAAGTACCAGGCCCCAGATTGCTCAGATGACTACCCAGTACTAGGACCCCCAACCCCACCTCTAGAATCATGGATGAGCCTATTCAATGCTCCCATGACGTCTGTTCTAGATGAGGTATGGGGTGTTCCACCCGCCCCATCTAATGTAACCGCGACACCTGCTGATCAGTCCATGAGGAATGATAAGGGTAAGTAACGCAACTACCAAAGTAGTCCTTTCTGTGACCCGCAGAAAGAAGAAGAGTAGCAAATGCACAAGGCTGCTAGACCCCAGCACTGAACAGCAACCGAACAACAACTGAGCAGGTGGAACGAGAGCGGCTAGCAAAGAAGCGGAATAGGTAGGACCCTCCGATAGCACCTTTGGACCTGGTGCTACATATACTGATAGAGACCCCCCAAGAGGGTCTGGTCCCACCAACACTACTGACGCCTAAGGTGTCCCAGGTATGTTCTATCCCCTATTTGTTCATTTATTCGTGGTATGGTGTAGTGAGGACACTACACTGTATTTTTTGAGAGGGTGGGGCATCTTGCAACTTGAGAGGTTTTCTTGCCATGTTTATTTTCTCTCAAGTGTATTATCTAGTAGAACTGACATGTTTTAGGTCATAATGTTTGTGTAAATATAAGTGTTCACAAAAGTCTAGGGTAGGTCTAGTGTTAATCTTTTTGTAATGTCCCATGTTGACAATGTTAAGATTATATGTGTTTGCATTTTATTCTGACTAACTTGCATGGTTTCAGGTAAGTATGGTGTGTGTGGTTGGTATTCTGATGAATGAAGCATGTCTCTATGATTTAGTGCTAATTAGTGTAGAAGATATGCCATAAGTGTAGGAGCTTAGTTGCATAATTTAGTCGACACACTTATGAGATAGAACATGCCTGATTAGTCCCACTAAAATAATTGAATGGCTAGATTAGGATGTGATCTTAGGCCCTTGTTGTTGACTAGTCACTTAGCCAAAAATTGACCAATCAAGTGAAATTGTCCTTCTTGAACCAAAAGTTAACCCTAAGTAGACCTTTTCTTTGTAATCACCCAAATTCACTTCCCCAATCTATCTATTGATCTTTGTTTTAGCCCTAGTCTCTCCAAGGACATTGTGAACCTCCACCTAGGTTAAAAGCCTAAGTTGAGGGTAGCTTATATTTGCTCTGGTCCTTTAGAAAGATATTGTGAACCTTGACCCAAGCCAAAAGCTTAAGTTGAGGGTGGCTAGTGCAGGGATAAAAAAAAAACAAAAATGAGTGCGGGAAAGAATAAAGTGATAAAAGAAGAAAAAAATGGGTCGTGACCATGAGAAAAATAAATGAGCGAAAATGAAAAGAATAAAAATGAGTAAATGAACACGGAAATCACTTCCCGTACTATAGAAAGTTGGAGAAATATGGGCAATAAGTGTTAGAGACCAAAATGTAAATGGCTGAGTCAAAATAAGTGTCTGGGAGAGGCCTCTTAGTCACTTGAATCCTAAATGTACCTCACTTGAGCCCGAGCCTATGCTACAAGCCACAAAAGTCCTAATGTGATCCTAAAAAGGTCATTCAATAGTTAAGGTGGTGAAAATAAGGGTAAGTTTATGATCAATACGTATGTGTCCACTGAAAGTCATTTACGAGAGAGAGTGACTACATTCTAGTCTCTGTGTTACATGTTTATGTTCTGAGTGAGACTTCTTTGTAGTGAGGGCACTATTTTTTGGTACTAATTGGTTGCTAACCCAATTGGGGTGTCTTTATTCCTAATCATATGTGGACTGACCATGCATGCATGATGTTTACCTTAATATTTGTGGGTCCGTTTGGCATGTGATCATAATCTTAAACTTTTTTATGGGGCATATGTGTTGAAAATAGTGCGGTTATCCATAGTTCTGAGTGAGCACTTGTGTTTATGCTTTGTTTGGTTGAGTCGTCATTTCTTTAGGACAAACAATCATTCTAAGTTGAAGGTGTTGATGGGTCATAGAAATATGACTCTTATAACGCTTTAAGCAAAGGATTTTTGCGCATTCTCAAGAAAATTTGTTATTTTGATGTATATTTTTGTTATTTTATAGGAAAATTGACTAAGGTATGGAGAAATGGGTGAACTATAGGAAAAAGGATGAAAAAGAGCTTAAAGGTGAGCCTAAAAAGCAAAAATAGAACCAAGTGTGGGCATATAAGGACCTACACGGCTCTTGCACAATCACACGTACTGTGAGGCCCATCGTGGCCTCACACTTGGTGGATGATGGTAGTGATGAGGAGCTAAAAGGAGGTGCAAGGCAAGGCAAACGATTGAGCCATTACCATCAAAAGTGATGTGATTGAGCCATTACCGTCGAAAGTTGAAGTATTCATGCCAAGTGGTGTGAGACGGGACTTGTCACGGGCCGTGTGACCAACCATGGTCTGTGACTTAGCCCGTGAAGTCAAATGGAGCTGGAAAATGTTCAAGGCAAGGCAAACAATTTGTTTCAAGGACTATTTAAATTCACATGGCCCCTTCACTGGCGCGTGAAGCAGCAGAGTGGGTTAAAGATTCTAGAGGCTAAGTATGATCACATGAACCGTTACATGGTCCGTTTAACGTCTCACGGGCCGTGAGTTGGCTCATGTCCATGCACGTGATTTTTGCTATTTTGAATTGGATTTGGTTTTCTTTGTATATAAATAGTATTTTTATTTCATTTTCACTGGGTCTTGGATGGCTAGAGATAGAAAACACAAGAGAACACTATTTTCATTGTAATTTCATCAAACTTTGGGATTTCGCTTATCTTTTTCAAGATTGTGCCCCGTGGATTCATTGATTCTTCAATATTATGTTCTTTATTATGAATTCTTGGTATCATTGTGGGTTCTCTCTCATGAATATCCTAGGCTAAATCCACAGCTAGGGTTGTGGGAACCATGACAAAACAGTAAGATAGGCGAATATGGGGTAAATCTTGGGATTGATTAGCATATATATCATAGTAATCTTTATCATATTTTCTTCCTTAATGAGTTGATGCATTAGGGTAAGCATGTAATCATTTTATGCCCCAAAGGGATATTTTGATTAGGAAAAGAGTTCTATGACGGAAATTTGGGGTTTTTAACCTAATATAAGTACTTGAGATTGAAATGTGAGATTATTCTCGGATTGACAACAAGGGTTAATAAGTATACGTTCTAAGACTGAAAGGTGATGAACGATATGCATCTAAGAAGGACTGAAAGGTGAATTAGGTGTTACATAACTTGTTAGATCTTGTATATGTAATCATGAACGCGTTTACCTTTAGATTCGGTTATCGTATTAGATGTCATGGGGAACATAATCCTAGCTTCACATTAATTGTCTAAAATCCAATTGTTTTTTGTACTCATTTGTTACTTCACTATAGTAGGTTAGTTTATAAAAACCAAAATCCCCAATTTACTTTATGCGTTTTTATTTCGGGAATAGATATTACATCTGAAAATGGTGCTAATAGATTTATTCTCATGCATTCCCTGTGGGATCGACCTCAACTCTGGTTAAGTTCTATATTTGAACAACGACCGCTTTAATATTCCTTTTAGAGTGTAAATTTGGTTGTATCAGGAATCTCCCTTCCACTCAACAACAAACTCATTCAGCAACTGGAACTTGACAGTTCGAGTTCGGCAATCAACAGAGGCATAGCAAGCATGAAGCCAGTCCATACCAAGGATCACATCATAATCAACCATCTACAAGTCAATCAAATCAACAAGAGTATCCCTATAATAGATGGACACCATACAATCTCTAAAGATTCTCTCAGCTCGAATGGACTCACCAACAGGAGTAGAAATATAAAATGTCTCAAGGAAGAACTCAGGTTGAATCTCAAATCTACTAGACATATATGGCGTCAAAAAAGAACAAGTTGCACCCGGATCAAGTAAATCATAAGAAGGAAGGTAAAGACTCGAAGCATACCCATCACAACATCTGGTGCAACCTCTTGGTCCTGTCAGTTCTCTATCGCATATAGACGATTTTTCCTAATGCCTCTCACTAGTAGTGCTGCGGTAGAATACTGGGCCTTATTGCCCCACATTGGATAGTCCCCTTAAAAATGGCCTGGCTGGCCATACTTGTAGCAACTATTCACTCCATCTCTACATTCTCCTAAATGCATCCTGCGACATTTTCCATAAGGTGGCTTCTCTTTAGAGCCCATAGTCACACTTTCCTAAGACTGTGTACCTTGTGTCCTAAAGATTGGCTGACCTTGGGCCCTCTGATCATATCTCTGGCTTAGGGCTGGTGCATTGTCCAAATATGGTGCATAGCCCGAGGACCTCTTATGGAAGTAATACTTATCTCTCTTACCGTATTTGGTCTAACTAGGCTCAGGCCACGCTGATCTTGCCTTCTTACTCAAATGCTCCTCTCTATCCTTCTTCTTATCTTCCTCAATCTACTAGGCATAAACCATCATTCTAGAGATATACATATCGGGAATCAATAATGCCTCCTTGCACTCTCTTTTCACCTGTCTACCCAATCTGGGTACAAACTCTTCCTTATCCTCTCTCTCATATCCGAGACCATCTATAGGGCATACCTAGACAAGTGGATGAACTTCAAGGTATATTCTTTAACAGTCATTCCCTCTTATTTCAGATTCACAAACTCCTCAATCTTTGCTCTCCCAACTCCTGAGGAAAGAAGTGATTGAGAAAGGCACTCTCGAACTCATCACAAGCAGTGGGCTCGATATCATCACCTCGACTCTCTTCCTACTGATTATACTAAACATTAGCCACATCCTTGAGCTGGTAGACAACAAGATTAACTCTCTCAGTCTCGGTTGCATGCATAGTTTTCAACACTTTTCACATCTCATCAATAAAGTTCAGAGGGTTCTCCTCAACCTTTGACCCCGTGAAGACAAATGAGTTCATCCTCAGAAAGTCTCTCAGTCTGGAAGCAGGTTGGCTCATGAGAGCTAGAACTAGGAGTCTCTGAACCCTAGTTCCTGCTCTAGGCAGCTACCAACTATGTGAGCATAGCGATATCTCCTCTAAAGTCAGCCTCTGTAGTAGGACCAGGTGGAGCAATAGGTGTCACAGGAACACCAGCAATCCTGATCGGTCAACCTCGGCCCCTCGTTTCCATCTGATGAGGCACCTCTGAAGTACAATTCTCAGTAGTGCTAGCTGAAGCATTCCTTTGGGTTACGGTGTATCTTGGAGGCATGATCTACCATCACGTAGAGCATGAGTCAGAGAAGAATTTTTTTATAGACTCAAATTCTATAGCACGAACTCATAATACCAAAGAAGTGTAACTATTCCTAATGTCCCATAGCCTCCTACTTATGAAGTGTGCTGCACAAAACAATAAACAAGACTCTACTTGACCTGACTTCATAAACTCCCTAGGACTCTTGAACTCTATGCTCTGATACCAAGTTTGTCATGCCCCGGGAGGGTGCCCTTGGCGTGGCTGGCACTGAGCAACTATTGCTAGCCATCGAGCATACCACTTGGCCTCGTTGTTACATCATACTCAACATTGGATGAATAACTCACATAGGAAGGCATCATATGAAATAAAATGCAACTTTATTGAATCATAGCATATAAACAAATTAAGTTGGAATTCGGAATACTCAACAAGTCCTCTACTCAGTCTCTATGAAACCTCTACTCAACAAGTCTAGATGGTTCCATGACAAGACACGGGCACCTCAATCAAAGACGTAAATACTCAATGAAAATAAGAAGGTAACAAAAGGGCTCCTCCGGAATGCAAGGAGGGCTCACCAACTCTGAAGTGTACTGAACTAGACTTCGACGGTGTATGGGCCCAAATCCTCTATCACCTGTATCTGCATCATAAAATGATGCAGACCTAAATGGACGTTAGTAATGGAATATACTGGTATGCAAAATAGCTCAAGAAAGTAAAGCTCAACTCACTTATCTTAACTCAATAACTCATGCTCAGCTCAGTATATACAAGTTTAAAGTAAATCATGCTTTTAAAAGTAAACTCAACAGGATTAGACTCATTTTTAAATGTCATGCTCAATTAATGTTTCTTGGGAGTTTCTCTTTACTAACATCAAATCCCACCATATTTAGTTTTGTGATGTACAACGAATTCAACATTGTTTCCACTCTTGCTCTAAACTTTCCATGCAATAGGGCGATCAAAAACTCTCTTGGATCTATAGCAAGTGTCCACTTGGGGGACAAGAGTCGCTAGAATAGCTGTAACAACTATCCTAGGCTTGAAATGTAGTTCTATGGGTTAAAGTAGATATTTACTCTCTCCCCGCTCGGTGCTTGATACTCCTTACAAGACTAAAATATTCTCAACTCATCAATCAACTCAATCCTCAATACTCAGTCAATCAACTCAAATCGCAATGCTAAATCAATCAACTTAAGACTCACCCGCAGTGGGTTATCTCATCTCATCGCATCTTAATTACTCATCAAAAGACAATTGACATAGACAATCAAACTCGACTCAGACTCAAACGGTCATTTAGACTCACTCCGCTTGACTTCTCATGTAGTGTAAGAAAAATACTCATAGTATTAATATATGTGACTCAATGCAATATGCTCTTTGTACTCAATCATACTCAAATTACTTAACTCTAAATATTCAATTTACATCAACTCCAAATATTCAATGATATGCACAGAATTTCATAAAATCATGTGATTAAGGGTTCATGTTATCAAGTATGAAATGCATGTATGATTCTCATATCAATACTCATGCAATATAGCAATTATCTCATGTAGTGTAATAAGACCTCATGATGAAAGCGAAGATTTAAAGTTAAGGTAGTTGAATTTCCCAAATCTCAACTTTTTTCCAAATCTTGACTCAACATGATGAAGGGGGCATTTGAAGAAAGAAATTTCACACTTTGATAAGCCTTATGTATCTGAAAATAAGAGGAACAATCAACCTTCAATCAACTCTTGCCCTTGAAGTGAAAACCTTAGCTCCTCTTTTCTCTTCTAGTGCTCTCAAGAACTCTCAAGTATGAATAATGATGAATAATGGCTTAGGGTTTTGTCTTAAGGCTTTATTCAAGCCTAAAACGACTAAGGGTTTAATGGAATAGAGATTGGAATGGATGAAAATGCCCCTTATTAAAACTGTGATAGAGTCTACAAGACCCCGACTATGAGTCCTAGAGCATTCTATGAGTCATAGACCACCTCTCGTGAACTGGAGGTCTGAAAATTAAAGTTACTAGAAATTAGCACGAGACCTCTTCTGCGAGTCGTAAAATATTCTACGAGTCGTAGACAACCTTTCCTGAACAAAGGGATCTGAAATTGGACTTCACTAGAATTTACTATGATACCCTCTCTACGAGTCAATGGATTCTTCTAGTAGTAAACTCCTCTCGTAAACTAAAGGGTCCTGAAACTTGAGTTATTGAAATTTACTACGAAACCCCACTCTATGAGTCGTAAACCCCTCTACGAGTGGTAATGGCTTTCGTAGACCTACTTTTGTAGCTTTTTCTCAGATTTTTCTCAGCATCTCCTACACGTCCACTCTAGATGTAATGACCCAGATATCGTACGATGTCATTGGGACTTGAAATTTCATCTCAGACAAAATTTGTACCAAGTGTCATTCCAAGGGAGGACTATACGACTCGTGTGGCCTCTAGTGAGGCAACACTTGGCCTTTGAGTATTGTCCCTTCGTGTGGTGTTACAAGCTAAGGCACACCTCACTGGCACCCCACATAAGCCATGTGACACCTCACGGATCGTATGGAGGAGCCGTGAAGTGGCTTGAGCTTGAAACCCTACCATTTGGGTCTAAGTGAGTGCCATGCCCAGTTACATGGGTCGTTTGGCATGAGACGGGCCATGGGGCCCTCCATGAAGCTTCTAGAGTGAAAATATTCGAAGTAGGGATTCACCGTCTCATAACCTTTGATAAAAATTTCCTAAGTATGGGGAGATGGGAGCACCACACGAACCGTGTGGCTTCACACGGGCCATTTGGCCATCCGTGTGGTGAGTACTTGCAAAAAATCCTAAATGTTTGAGCCTTGACTCCAATTTTCCAAATTTTTGCCTAAGTATGGGTTCATGGGCACTTCACACGAGCCATGGAGTGCCACACGGGCCGTTTGGCCTCAAGTGAAGTGGCTTCCAGGAAATTTTTTTCCCTCCGATTCATTAATGGCATTTTTGTGAATTTGATTATTTCTATTGGTCTTTTAGGGATTCCTATGCTATTTTATGGTCATCTAAAGACCTAAACCCTATTTCAAACATTCAAAACTCATTCTTCACATTTTGAACTCTTTAAAAACAACTCTCAAAGGAACTCTTGGTGAATATTCAATTTGGGAGCAAAGGAACTCAACTCTTCTTCAAATTCTTTGGGGCTTTCTCCATTTTGGTGAAGGTATGTGGGTTTTGATCCTTGAGTCCTTCCAATCAAGGAAACCCAAGCTATTTTCAAGAAAACTTTATAAACTTTGCTTACTTTAATTTGGAGTTTTAAATATTATGATTCCTTAAATTCCAATAATGATTGGGTTATATTTACCTATTGACATTAAGATAATTTAAGCTTTGAAATATTGAGTATCATCATTTTTATGAATCTATGATTATGCATGTCCCTTTAAAAGTTTGTTTGAGCATGGATGGTTCTTGCATGGTGTTAAATATGAATTTAATTATGAATTTACTTCAATTTCATGTTATGATATTGATTTTTGATTGAATCTCAATTACCGGTGCCATTCTCATATTACTCATAGCATATGCATTCATGTTTATGAGAAATTATGGAAATGATGAAGTGAGTTAAGCCCAATTATGTGATATGATATGATTTTGATAAAATATTGGTTATGAAAAGAATGTGATCATATATATGTCTATGATTGTGGCTCTTGGAGCATTTTGGATGCTTGCACCATTTTGATTATGTGAATGAGTTATTCCTACGCAATAGTATAATGATTATAAGCTATGTTTTTGCATTTGAGCCTAAGGATGGGTTATGGTGAAAGGTGTTTGGTTTTTAAACCCTATTTGTGCATTTAAACGTTTTGGCAAGACTTGCAATCCTTTTGAAAGTATGTATAGCTATGTATACTATAAGTATTCTTATGGGATGATGACTTAGCATTGATAGACTGAGGGTTCTCTCTCCTTCCTCAAACTATATGCCTAGCATAGGTTTCTTTCCAAAATACGGGTGCCTGTAAGGAATATTATCTCCGAAATGGGGTGCCCGTAAGGAGTAGAAACTATGTGATATCATATGATGTGCTATATGTGCAAATACTATCTGAAATGGGGGTGCCCATAAGGAAGGTTTCTTCATACGAAATAGGAGTTCCCATAAGGTGAAGTATGGTTTATCTTTGCCAAGTAGACCACCTCTTTACTGATGAGGGGATTTCATCGGGATTCCAAGTAATAGCTCGCTTGGTCTTACTCATGTCGGTTAAGGTCACATTCCCACTATATATAAGAGCATCATTTGCATTTCATACATAATTGGTTTCATGACATCTTGTTATATTACATTCCTTCTTATGTATATTTCTTTCATGTGTCCTTGTCATCTAACATTGAAATGCAGGTTTTAGTAAGTTTCATGAATTGCATCCTGCATACTTTGTACATTTAAACGTAATAACGCATACTCTTGCCTAACTGATTTTACTATGTAGGGACCGAGGACCTTATCATCCACTAGTTCAAATTCCAAGTTTACTTGTAGTGGTGAGTCCTGTCTTCCAAGGACGGACCACCATCTTCCTACCTATGACACTTTCATTTCTTTATGTACTTGAGGGTGAGCCCGGGGAATGTCTTGGCCCCTAACCTATCTATGTAGAGGCATTTTTGACACCTTGTAAGCTTCCTTTCATTATATGCTATGTGCTTCTGTTAAAGTCTATCTTATAGATTGGCTACCTTTGGCTATCATTATGTGAGTTGGTTATGCGATTTATGGTTTGGTTTTATCATGTGATGGAAAGATCCTAAGTCCCGAATTGCCCTCATAGCATGAGTCATATTTACCCTCCCCTTAGTCATTATGTTCTATGTGTTATGTGAATTCATGCTAATCTCTTTCCTCAAATGCCTCCATAGCGTGAGTCCTACTTTCTCGTCCCTTAGAACTATTGTTTACCTTTGTACACGCTTCCAAGCTGATGATGTATGTTTTGGTATCTTAAGGCTTATTTGGGGAGCCTCGGGTTTTCACTCGCCATGTAACACCTAGAACTTGGGTCCGGGTCGTGACACTAGATCAAGTAGAAAGAGTTAGGGGGTGTTACACTCCACCTACGCCCTACCCCGACTATCTATCCCAAAAAATATTAACTTGTTATGTGAATGAACTTGTTTTATCATTTTATCTATTTAAACTACTCATTTTGGTAATATAATTTTTATTTATTTTCTTACTCATTTTAAATGAGTTTCGTATCTAACCCATTTAAGATAGATTAATTTGAATAAATATCCATATAAATTACTAATTCTATCATCCCTATTACCAGTATCTATTTTAGAGCTAATATCTTCATCTAAATCAAAGTATGACTCATCTCCAATAATTTTACCCTCTAAATTATTTTATTTCTTGAATAAATACTCATCATATCTCAAATCAACTCCTTTCTTTAGTAGTCCAACTCCTTAAGATCTACGACTCTTTCCTTTTCTCTTTTTTATTTTGATATTCTGTTTTACCCCTAAGAATTGACCTAACCTCCTCATGAACATCACTATCATCTTCATCTTCATCTTTATCAAACAAACTATATAATTTGAATCTTCACGGGATTCTATTTCACTTTCAATAAGATTTAATTATTGGAACATTAGATGTGGTGATGTTCCACCAAAACAAACTTTTGATACTTTTAACTTAGAATTTTGTGTGTTCTCAAAATATTGCAAACTCTTGTGGTCAGTGGATACATCCACATGCACTCCATACAAGTAGTGACACCAGATTATAAGTGCAAGCACCACCACTTCCAACTCAAGGTCATGGATTGGATAGTTCCTCTCATGAAGTTTAAGTTGTCTGGAACCATAGGATATCACCTTCCCCCTCTGCATCAGCACACACTCCAATCCAACTCTCGAATCATCACAATAGATCACAAAATCCTCTATTCCATCTGACAAGGTTAGAACTAGTGAAGTAGTCAGTCTAGTCTTCAACTCTTGGAAACTCTTCTCACATTCGTCGGACCACTGAAACTTGACCTTTTTCTGAGTCAACTTAGTGAATGGTGCGTATAAATAAGAAAGTCCCTCAACAAAACTGTGGTAGTAGCCTGCCAACCCCAAGAAACTTCTTATGTCAGTTGGAGAGGTCGGTCTGGACCAGTTCTTAACCGCTTCAATTTTCTGATCATCTACTCGAATACCATCACCGGAGACAATATGGCCTAGGAAGGCCCCTAACTTAAGCCAAAATTCATATTTTGAGAATTTCGTATATAACTCATGGTCCTTAAGTGTTTGGAGGACAATTTTGAGGTGATTTGCATATTCCTCTTCATCTCTTGAATACACCAAAATGTCGTCGATAAACATAATCATAAACATATCAAGATACTGTCTGAACACTCTATTCATCAAATCCATGAAGGCTGCAGGTGCATTCGTCAACCTAAAGGACATTACCAGGAACTCAAAATGGTCATATCTAGTCCTAAAGGCTATTTTTGGAATATCAAATTCCCTTACTTTCAACTGACGTTAGCTAGATCTAAGGTCTATCTTTGAGAAATAAGAGACACCTGAAAGTTGGTCAAATAAATCATCTATCCTTGGGAGGGGATACTTATTCTTTATAATGACCTTATTCAGTTGCATATAGTCAATGCACATTCGAAGAGACCCATCTTTATTACGCACGAATAGGATAGGGGCACCCTAAGGAGAAACACCTAGCCTTATGAATCCCTTCTCTAACAAGTCTTTCAATTGTTCTTTCAATTCTTTCAACTTAGTGGGGGCCATCCTATAAGGTGGAATTAAGATAGGCTGGGTATCTGGAAGAACATCAATCTCAAAGTCAATCTTCCTATCTGGAGGGACTCCGGGCAGATCCTCAAGAAATACTTTTAGAAACTCATTCGCAATCGGGACTGACTCAAGAGTAGAAGACTGAACATCATCACATTTAACTCTCACAAGATGGTAGATAAAACCCTTAGCAATCATCTTTCTAGCTCTAAGATAGGAGATAAACTTTCCTTTAGGTGATATAGAATCACCCTCCACTCTAGAATCTGTCTATTCGGGTACTGAAACTTAACGGTTCGGGCTCTACAGTCAATGGAGGCATAACAGGCGTGAAGCCAAACAATGCCAAGTATCAAATCAAAATTAGTCATATCCAACTCAATCAGATCAATGATAGTATCCCTATGATGGATAGACACTACACAAGCTCTATAGACTCTCTCAGCTCAAGTAGATTCACCCACTAGAGTATAAACATCAAAGGGTTCAAGAAGACTCTTAGGGGTTCTATCAAATCTATGAGTTACAAAAGATAGTGTGGCACCCGAATCCATCAACACATAACAATCAATAGAAAAGACTCGAATCATACCTGTCACAACATCTGGGGAGTTCTCCTGATCATGTTGACTATCCATGGCATATAGTACCTGTCTAATTTCCCTTAGTTGGTGGGGCTGGCATAGAAGATTGAGCCCGGCCATCCCACAATAGACAATCTCTCTGATAGTGACCTGCTTGGCCACACTTGTAACATGCATCATTCCCCTCACGACACTTACCCATGTGTAACTTGCCATAAGTACCACATAGTGGTTTACCTTGTAAACCTTGAGCCGCACTAGCTTGTGACTGAGACCTACGGGCTCCAAAATTCTGGGATCTCTAATCATTTCTAACTCTTAGCACAGGTGCACTAGAAGACGATGGTGCTGGAAATAGGTTACCATTGCCTTTCTTCCCAACCTCATGGCTGGATATTTTAGCTTTCTTGCTTCTAAAATCTTCTCTATCATGTTGCCTCTCCTTATCAACATTTTGCACAAAGGTCATCAATCCCCCAATATCCATGTCACTCATGAGCATTGCTCCCTTCCCATCTCTCTTTGGCCCTTTATTCAACCTATCAACATACATTCCCATCCTTCCCCTCATATCAACAACTATGTTCGGAGCATAGTGGGATAGTTGTGTAAAATTTATCCCATACTCTTGCATATTCATAAAGCCCTATTTCAAGTTTAAGGAATCTCTTACCTTAGCCTCTCTTGTCTCCCTTAGGAAGAAGTGCCCCAAGAAAGCTTCCTCAAACGTAGTCCAAGTCAGCATAAAGGCATTCTGTCCTCTACCCTTCTTCCATTAATCATACCAAAGTCTAGCCACTCCCTTGAGTTGATAAGCTCCTGTTCAACTATGTCAGCATCAGACACATGCATCACTTAGAACACTTTTTGAAGCTCCTCCACATAGTTTTCAGGATCCTTAGTGGATGCAGACCCTGTGAACTCAAGCGGATTTATCCTCGAGAATTCCTGAACTCTGAAAGTGTCATAGGCATCTTGTCAGCCCGCTCCTTATCTCGTAGCAAGTGCTATGACAGCCTGGGGTAGAGTTTGAATAGCCTGGCGAAGCTCATTATTGGAGACCTCATCTTGCGGGTACACAACAAGGACAACTAGTTTCATGGGCTCCTCATGTCCTTAAGGCTCAGGTGGGTTAACATGATATCTGGCAGGACGTCCTCTACCTCTGAAGGCAATTCTGCAACACACAAAGCATGAATTAGAATAGAACTTTCATAGAGTATAACTCTATAGCATGATTTAGAACATGAATGAAAAGAAAAAATTCCTAATGTCCTATAGCCTCCTGCTTATCAAGTGTGGCCGAAAACATACCCATAAACAAGACTCTACTAGGAACGACTTCATCGGCTCCCTAGGACACTCGAACTCATGCTCTGATACCAAGTTTGTCACGCCCTGGGAGGGGATCCAAGACGTGACCGGCACCCAGATACTATCACTAGTCCCCAAGCAAACCACTTGGCCTCATCACATTCATCCATTCATACAATCTACTAATCATCAGAAGACATAAAGAATATGAATGGGCACATCTATTATCTAGTCTCAAAATAATAATAATATAATAAAAAGCTAGTAGAAAAAACTAGCTCATAATCTTCACAATCAACATTCAACTCTAGTCTATGAAGCCTCTACCACTATCAGGTGGTACCAATGACAGACCCATGGCTACCTTAATCAAAATAAAGCTAGTAAATATCTGACTCTAAAGCAAGATGAAAATAGCATATGAATCCTCCGAAATAGGGGAAGCTCACTGATTCGCTGAACGTCCAAGATCCTTAATGATGCGTCTGCTGATGATCTCTATCCCTTGTATCTACATCATAAAATGATGCAGCGTCGAATGACGTCAGTACGTGGAATGTACGGTATGTAAAATAGCTTAATGGTACCGAAACAAGTAGAATAACATGAAACATCAATCAACATCAAGGATAATAATAATCAACATGTCAAATGTCTATCCAAAGCAAGAATAAAGAGTAGATAAATGACCCATCTAACCCATCATACCTCATCAATCAAATCAGACTCATCTTAGAGGGACTCATCTCATCTCGTCTCATCTCATTTCTACTCAGAGTACTCAGTTTGGGACCTTTTTGGGAGTTTCTCTTATCCGACAACAATCACTTATGAGCTAATGATTGTATAACAATCTCTCTAATGTTGCCACAACCGTTCCATACTTGCCAGGTAGGGAACGAATCGAATCCACTAGGGACCACCAACCAATCAAACATGTCCTTTATTATTTCAGGGACACTATCAAGAGGGAACCACGATGAAATGTGATGGTTTAAATCCTCACCTACACTTGGCTACATAGTTTGATAAGTGCGAGTTGGATTAGCTCTTACTCTTTCGGTGCTCGATACTCCTTCCATGACTCAATGCTCATAAGACAATGAATCCAATCATATCATCTCAATAAGCCTTGTAGAGGAAATCATCATTCAGTCAGTCCCGTAGAAACTCTCATCATCTCATCTATCAACATCTCAATTAATAGCTCTCAATTAATAGCTCAAAGCTTAGGACAATCGTCAGGGAACAATTGAACAGACAAATCATGAGAGTTCATTTATAAAGACTCATAAGACTATCAAGCTCTATCAACTCATCATCTCATCATTCTCACATCCCAATCACAATAGACATTCTCAAATCAAGGCTCTAGACTCATTCCTTAGGTTCATTCATGAATGCTTTAAAAAAAAATCATGTAGGGTTATACAATATCTCATAAAGGTATTCAATTCAAGAAAATAAGTTTATGATGATCATCAATATATGAAAAATACATGTAAGTAATACAATTTTTAAGAAAATCTTCAAGAAACCATTCAACAATTATGTATGTAGACTCAGGAACTCTCAACTCATCTATGACCATCTAGGGGGCACATGAGAGAACAATCTCATGCTTTTAGTTTAGCATTACATACCTGGGATAAAGCTTTTCCAATCAATCATCAAGAATCCTCCTTGAATTCTTCAATCTACGCTTTTCTCTTCTCCTCTATCAAGCCCTAGTCTTTCAAGTTTTTAGAAAAGGACTTAGAATGGGATTTTAGACCCTATTTACGCATCAAAACAACCTAATTTGATTGTGTTTTGAGTTCAGGAAGGGTTGGGAATTGATTGAAATGCCGCTCAAGTTAAAAAGAAAATGTTTGCTCCGAAATTGGCCAGTTCACGACGTGGACAGAGCGCGGACCTGTATAATTTTTTCTATTTTTTTCGAACGAGTTTTTGACTCCCGTCAAAGAAATTAAAAAAATATAAGTGTTGCTCCGCGTCCCTAGAGCCGTACCTTGGGCGTGCACCGACACTGTTTTGGAATTAATTATGAAACATTATCTTTTGACTAGGTCGCTCTAAAATTCGACCGAGACCATTTCCCCACTCAATTGTTCGTGCTAATCACAAATCTGGTCTCAGATTTTCCATTAAAGCTTGGGAAGATGCGTTATGCGCACGATTCCATTCTAGGGGTATTTTGGTAATTTTATCAGGTGTTACAACGGGATTGAAAAACTCATTCAGAGAATTTTTGAAAAAAATACACATGTGCGTGATGGGTCCGTGTCGCAAACCCATTATTCCGAGTTGTAAATTTTTTCTTAAATTCGTGAGAGGCATTCCGAACAATTCCCAAACCCTCCTAAACTCAATACACAATCCAAATATGTCGTTTTGAGCGTAAAAAGGGTCTAAAATCCCATTTTAAGTCCTCTAGAATTACTTGAAGAGACCAAGGCTTGAAAGAAGAGAAGAGGAGTGTAAGATTGAAGAATTCAAGGAGGATTCTTGAGAGATTGATTATCAACGCTTCACCCCAGGTATGTAAGGCTAAACAAAAGCATAAGATTGTTCTCCCACGTGCCCCATAGAAGGTCTTAGAGGGTAGAAGGTTCATGAGTCTCCATACATGTTTTATTGAAGTATTATCTTGATTAATTTCTTGAAAACTATATTACTTACATGTATTTTCATATGTTGATGATCATCATAAACTTGTTTTCTTGAATTGAATACTTTTCATGAGATACTGCATAAACCCTATATGTTAAATTTTGAAAGCATGCATGAATGAACATAAGGATGTAGTCTAGAGCCTTGATTGAGAATATCAATTGTGATTGTTGATTGTGATGTGAGAATGATGATAGGTTGATAGTTCTTGATGGTCCACGAATGTTTCCAAATGAACTCTAATGACTTGTCTTTAGATTGTTCCCTAAGGATTTATCTAAGCCTTGAGTTATTGATAGAGAGTTGAATTGATGAGATGATGAGAGTCTTTATGAGACCGATTGATTGATGAGTGCCTCTACGAGGCCGATTGGATATGATTTGATTGGATTAATTATCTTATGTGCATTGAGTCTTGGGAGGAATATTGAGCACTGAAAGAGTAAGACTTAATCCAACTCGCACTCATCAAACTACTTTGCCAAGCTTAGGTGAGGATTAGAACCATCACATTGAGGTCCCCTCTTAATAGAGTCCCTGAAATAATAGAGAACTTGTTTGATTTGTTAGGGTCCCTAGTGGATTCAATTCATTCCCTATCTAGTAAGTACAGAATGTTTGTGGCAACAATGATGGATTGTTGTACAATCATTGGCTTATAAGTGCTTGTTGTTGGATAAGATAAAATCCCAGAAAGTTCCCAAATTGAGTACTCTGAGTCGTGTTGAGATGAAATGAGTTGAGTTGAGTCTGATTTGATTGATGAGGTTTGATTGGTTTGATGGGTCACTTGTCTACTTTTTATTCTTGCTTTAGATAGATACTTGACATGTTGATTGGTTATTATTCTGAGTAGATGTTGTTCCATATTATTCTACCTGTTTCTGTTTCATTCAGCTATTTTACATATTATACATTTCAAGTACTAACGCCACTCAGTGTTGTATCATTTTATGATGAAGATATAGGGATTAGAGCTTGTCAATAGGCGAATCATTGAGGGTCTGAGCAGTCAGTTGATTGGTGAGCCTCCCTTGCTTCAGAGGATCCATTATATTTATTTCATCTTGGTTTAGAGTTGGACTTGATTAGCTTTATTTGGATTGAGGTATCCATGGGGTTATCATTGGCACCACTTGATAGTGATAGAGGCTTCATAGACTAGATGTCGGATATTGATTGTTAAAATTGTGAGCTAGTTCTTTCTACTAGCTTTTTCTTTTATTATATTACTTTGAGACTAGATGGTGAGATGTGCCCATTTACTTTTCTTTTATCTTTCGCTTATTTGTAGAGCTACTAATTGGATGAATATGATGAGGCCAAGTGTTTTGCTTGGGGACTAGCAATAGTCTCTGGGTACCGACCAGTCTAGGGTACTCTCCCGAGGCATAACAATGATCCGTAGGAACGGGTCATACATTTGAAGATAGTTTCTGAAGGATGCAATCCACGAAGCCAATCTACGGGCTTTGAATGCAACTATGGCCCGTAACTACGCTTGTCAGAGGACCCAATTCCAGTCTTCCCACTTTATTTAGGATTTGATTTTCTTTTATTATAAATAGGTTTTTAGGTTTTTTATTAGACAGGGAAAGCAGTTAAAATGTCTAGAGCTTGAGATTGGAGATTGTTACTTTGTTCTTAGAGATTTATTGTGAATTACTTTTGACTTTATCTTCGAATTATAATATTGTGATTTTCGTGAAAATTTTGTGTTCCTCAATTCCTCGTTGTAAGTATTTAATTATGCAAATTCATAACATGATTCTCTCATCTACAATGAACATGACTAACTAAATCTACAACTAGAGTTGTGGGAACTATGAAGAACTAACAAAGTAAAATTAAATAATCCATAATTCTTGAAAAGTGTGCATACATGTATTATTTATCTCTTCATCTTGAATACTTATTAACAGTTGCAAACGTTAGAACTAACATTACTGAAAAAACAGTGAATATCGATCTCAAATGGAAGTCAGTAATTTTCGACTTTCGAAGTTCGGTATTGTTAAAAATAATTAAAAATTAAAAAATCTAAGAACATCGACTTTAGGAAGTTGATTTTTAGTGGAAAAAAAATGCGGAAAACAACACATCAACCTCCAGAAGTTGAAAAATTTCCCAGGAAAACTTAAATACAAAAAAATGACTTCTTGTTGTCAATATTGAATTTAATAAATAAATAATAATATTTTATTTTATCTCAATTAAATATAAATAAATAAAAAGAAAACTATTTTTGATTGAACTATCCTCCAAAGGATGGTTATGCGAAAAATAATTAAAAGATAAATTGAAATACCGACATCCAAATGTCCGTATATTTAAATTTTATATAATTAAATTAATTTTCATTATAATATGTAGATTGTGACCACTGTCGATTTCTTTCTTTTTGTTTAATTATTTTTTAGTAATATTGACCTTTAATGGTTGACAATATATATTAGCAAATGATGAATAAAATTTCATTTTATGTAAACTAAAAATAGAAAAATTAATAAAATATATTTTTTTAAAATTTAAATAAATCATCCTCTAACAGTTGGTTTTATATAAAATAAAAAATTAATTAATGTAAATTACCGACCTCCAACTGTTGATATTAACTTGATTATTTTTATTTTCATTTTCATTTAATGCGATACCAACTTCTGGAGGTTGGTACTGATAGTCAAGGGGGGGGGGGTGAATTGAAATTTATTTGGTAGCTGACTGAATTAGATGAATAGTCGACCCTTAGCAGACAACAGAAAATATAAAGACAGAAAAATAAAGTAGACACAACGATGTATACTAGTTCGGAACACCAATGTGTTGCCTACTTCTAGTCCTCTTGGGTCAGTAAAGGTTCCTTTAAGGTTCAAGTGAAAGGGTGTTTACAAGCTATATTTTTCTCTCAGTCTGATATGCAGATCAGAATTCTCAACTCCTCGCAAGAAAGTCTAGTCTAGAAAATCTCACTTTTTTCTCTCTTTCTTTACAATTGTTCACACTCAAGAGTACAATGCCTTGTTGAATAGAATAGTAGAGTTTCTGGTTAGATTTTTATTCTCAAAAGTACCAAACTACTAGGTCTAAGAAAGAGGACTAATATAGGAGACTTTCAATAAAACTAGTCGTTGGTGATTACTTGACCCAAGGGAATTCTTCCAATCAAGGATATTAGGGGGATCCTTGATCTGAGATACATCCATCTGGATTGGATGCCTTTCCTTCTTCAGCGGCTCTTCAATCAAATCTTGATTGGTTGTCTTTCTTTCTTCGGTACTTCGATATAATCTTCTTGTCTGGATTTTATTTTGAATGTTTTCCCTTTTTTAGCAGCTCTTTAATCAAATCTTGATCAGTTCTCTTTCCTTCGTTAATGCTTCAATATCTTCTTCTTTTAAGGCACGTGATTGAATTCTTTTCCTTTCAGGCTAGATTCTTTTCTTTCTGATAATTGCTCTGAGAGTATCCTTTGTCTTCTTTCCTTTTGATTTTCCTACAAATGAAGTCATCAAAAGTCATTAGTTGCTAACAGTCTCCCCCCTTTTGATAATGACATAGATCTTTGCTATATGGATACTTCCCGGTAGAGTGAGTCGATTCTCTGTCTCCAGTATTCGATTAGTAAGCTCCCCTATCAGTGAGGCTTCTATTCTTTACTAAAGCAGTTGACTCCCCCTGTCTGTATGATGTTGGCTCCCCTTTTTTGTAAGATTTTGCCAGCAAGTAGAGAGGTAAAGCATAGAGATAACAGAGACAGAGTAGTGCAGTAATGCACAAACAGACAAGCAGATAGATAAAGTAGTGCATAAACAACGAGGCATAGCAAATAGATATAGCATAGGCATATAACATATTTTTCTCCCCCTTGGAAGAATAAAAAAGAAATTATAAGAAAGCAAAAAATAGTGCACCTCAGGGCCAGAAAAGAACGATTTTGGGGAGATTGGAACCCCAATAATTACAAAGCCAAAAAAAGATTGTCCGGATAAAAACAAAAATTAGTGATGGCCAAGGAAGGATTTTAAGGTGTTGAGCACATTTGTACAGAAGGTATTAAAGGACTTCTTTGAGTCCTTGGAGAAAGAGGAATAGACATCCTGGATTGAGACAACAAGTTCATTGTTGGATGAATTGACTCCAGTGTTAAGAGAGTTGACTTGTATAATGAGCTTGTTGATGGAGTGCACACCTTTCTTCTTGAGATCTTCCACCTCCATTCGTAGTTTGCCTAAATCAGTGCTGGAGTCCTTGCAAGTTGAATAATTTTGGTCAGGGTCTCCTGCACAGCATTGGTTAGAGAATTGAGTGAGGCCTTAATTTCGTCTACCTCCTTGGTGAGAAGAGTAGCAGAGTCAGCAGATATCCTAGTTGACTTGGAGGCTTTTTCCTTTCCTTTGAGAGAATCTTTCTTGTGCCATTTGCTATCAATGGGAGTGTACCCTACACTGGCGAAGGTGCGGGAATCATAAGTTGCAAATACAGCTGTGGCTTGAACCCTGAGAGGTCCACTTGAGACTCGCTAAGACTCTGAGAGATGAGCAGTCCATAAGAAAGACTTGTAGTAGGGTTAATGTCCTCCGCACTTTCAAACATGTATTCTTTGATTCAGTTAGCCCAGTTGATGCGATACTTCTTGAGAAGACAATAAAGGATAAACACATCTCTGATGATATGCTACTGAGGGACCCTTCTCTTGAAACCAGGGTGGTAGCAATGATGTAGGCTAAAATCCTATGTTCAAAACAGAGAGACAGTGGCCCAAACTTGAGATATTCAGAGTGCTGCTCAGATATGAAAGCTTTGGCCCCCTCCATAGAGACTTCAAAGTCGTCAGGCCAATTTTCTTTCATGTATGGGATGTCTCTAGTAAACTCACCGCCGAAGATTTCCTTGAAAACTTGACTGTTGATGAAGATGTGAACACCTAGAATGAGGGTCTCCAGGTTATCTCCCTTTCTAGCACAACGAAGATTGGCGTAGAAAATATGAATAACATCCTCATAAAATTCCACTCCACAAAGCCTTAAGAGGAGAGATCTATGCACGCAGAAAGGTGCTAACTTTGGAATGGGAGTCATCAAGTTATTCCAGATTCACCACTCATCCGGGAACGACATGTCTCTTTTTGAAGGACTCAAATTTTTCTATTGCAGAGGCGCCCCAAAACTTGTCCACTTCGTCTTTGGTTAAGGGTTTTGAGGATATGGATGGGGTTTTTTTAGGGTTCTTACACTTAAGAAAGGGCTTTTTACGGGAAGAGGAGGGACAAGGGGAAGAATCTACCTTAGAAGAGTCCAAGGAGAAAAAATTGATTTCAAGGGAAGAGCTATTTTCAGGACTTTCCTTGGGGAGCATAGAGTGAGTGCGAGTCATGATAAGCGAAAAAGGAGATAAGTGAGAAGGCGGATGAAAGGGATGAATAGAATTAGGAGGGACGATACATTTAAAGGGGAATAGTGCATACGAATAGACGGATGGAGGTGACAAGATGGAGGAAATGAAGAGTTTTTATGACTGACAAGGAGGTGCAGTCAGAGGGTCATGATGAGTAATAAGTGGAAGGGAAAGGTAGAGATAGGTAAGGAAGGAAATTGACTAAAAAAGGCATGAAAGGGATAGGGGATTTTGTGGACCAAAATAAACATGCAACAAAAGGAAAAAAAAGACCGTTAATGCGGGTTTTTTAAAATTAAAAGAAATAGGGAAATATTTAATAAGGAAAAGGGATAATATTTAGTTTTTCTCGCAGGTAAGAAAATCTTTCTTCATGCAAAGACTTAGTAAATATTCTGCGAGTTGATTTTTGTTGCTGACAAATTCCAGAGTAAAATTACCTTTATCAATATGATCACAAATAAAGTGATGCATAATGTCAATATGCTTTGTTCTAGGATGATACGCAGTATATTTAGACAGATTAATAGCACTTGTATTATTATAAAAACAAGAACTTGTTTGAATGATAAATCAAAGTCTTCAAGTTGATGCATAATCCAAAGTAGTTGAGTGCCACAACTACCGATGGCCATATAATTTGATTTAGTGGTGGATAATGCAACTAATGTTTGTTTTTTACTTTGCCAGGAGATGAGATATTCTCCTATAATTGGCATGACCCACTAGTGCTTTTTCTATCTAATTTGTCTCCAGCAAAATCGGCATCTGATAACCAGTTATAGAAAAAGCAACAGAATTAGGATACCATAGGCCCAAGTTCATGGATCCAATTAAGTAGCGAATGTCCTTTTGACTGCAGTCAGATAAGACTCCTTAGGAGTCGACTAAAATCTTGCTCACTTGCATACACTGAACATGAAGTCGGGTCTATTGGCGGTGAGATAGAGTAGTGATCCGATCATCCCTCAATACATCTTTTCATCTATTATTTTGCCATCTTGGTCAGCTTTGAGGCATGTTAAGGTACTCCATCTACTATTTTGCCATCTTGGTCAGCTTCCAGGCATGTTGAGGGACTCATTGGAGTACCATAAGCCTCTCTTTGATCAAGTCCAAAGCATTTGATTAGGTCCTTTGCATATTTGCTTTGACAAATGAGGATACCGTGGTCAGCTTGTTTGATTTTGAAGTCCAAGAAAGAAGGTGAGCTCACCCATGAGGCTCATTTTGAATTCTCCTTTCATCAGATTAGGAAAGTTCTCACTAAAGAGATGTTAAGATTTCCAAAAATAATACCATCCATGTAGATTCGAACAATGAGAAGATTTGAGTTAAACTTTTGAACAAAAGGAGTAGTTTCAATATTTCCTCGTTTAAAATCATTTTTCAGAAGAAAATTACTAAGATGTTCATACCAAGCTTTAGGGGCTTATTTCAGTCCATAAAGATCTTTTGAAAGTTGAAAAACATGACTTGATAATGAGGGATATTCAAAACCTGGGGTTGTTTAAAGAAAACCTTTTCTTTCATGAAACCATTTAGGAAAGAAATTTTGACCTGTATTTGAAAAAGTTTAAAGTGATAGGACAAACCATAAGCAAGAAGTATGTGAATAGCTTCTAAACCTTGCTACCAGAACAAAAGTTTTATCATAGTCTATACCTTTTTGTTGAGAGTAGCCTTGGGCTGCTAATCTGGCTTTGGTTCTGACAACTTTCCCATTTTCATCCATTTTGTTTCGGAATACCCATTTCATTCTTATGACCGAGCAATTGTTGGGTTTTCCTACCAGAGTCCAAACTTGATTTCGATCAAATTATTCTAGCTCTTCGTTCATAGCATTTACCCAACATTCATCTTTGAGCACTTCATCAACCTTCTTTGGTTCCATCTAAGAGACCAATGGGACTGAGGTTGGTTTCCTCAGAGATGCCCTGGTTTGTATTTTATCCGAGGAGTTTCCAATGATGAAATCATTTGGATAACTTGTATTGTGCCTCCATTCTCTAGGTATTACAATCTTTTTTGGAAGAGTAAGAGACTTCACAGAACTAGGAGTTCTCCACTGTTGGAGAGGTGTTGGATGATGAGGAACTTTGACTAATTTGACTCGGAGGATCTTCCTCAGGAAGCTGCAAGCTTTGGTTAGAATTATCAAAAACAGAATGTATGGATTCTTCAACACTGAGAGTGTGTTTATTACAAACTTGAAAGGCATGACTAGAAGGAGAGTAACCAAGAAAAATACCTTCGCCGCTTTGAGGATCAAATTTACTAAGATTGTTCTTACCATTATTATGGACATTACATTTGCATCCGAAAGGATGGAAATAGCTGATGTTTGGTTTCTTTCCCTTCCAGAGCTCATAAGGTATTTTCCTTAGAATAGGTCTGATCATGCACATGTTCGGCACGTGGAAAGTTGTGCTAACTGCTTTAGCCTAGAATTGGTCTAGAAGATCCTGATCCAGTAGCATAATTCGTGCGGTGTCTTGAAGTGAATGAATCTTTCACTCCACCACTCCATTTTTTTGTAGAGATCTGCCTAAGGAGAACTTCCGAGAAATACCATTGTTGTTGCGGAACTCTCAAATAGTTTATTTTCTAATTCTCCTCCATGGTCACTGTGAATGCTGGTGCTAATATAACCTACTTCTCTTTGGATCTTTTTACAGAAAACTTCAAAGTTTGTGAAAGCTTTGTGCTTATGAGATAAGAAAATGACATAAGTAAAATGAGAATAATCACCAACGATAATGAAAGCATGAGGTTTACTGCCAATACTTGTCACTTTTAGTAGGCCTGAATAGGTCCATATGTAGAAGTTATAGAGATTTTGAAGTTCTGACGTTGTTAGTGTCTTCGAATAATGATCTCGTTTGTTTTCCAAACTGGCAAGTATCACAGGGATGATCCTTTTTGATTTTTAACTTGGGCAGTTCAATGACTAGGTTAAGTCTTGAAAGCTTTTCAATGGCATGCATGCTGGCATGACCGAGTTTCCTGTGCCATATCCAGGTATCATTTGAAATTGTTGTCAAGCATGTGAGAGTGGAATATCTACATTGTTTATTATGTAGATGTTTTCTACTCTATCTCCAACAATGGTAATGTTCTTAGACTGGTTTTTTATGGTACATTTTACAAAGTTGAAATGTATGTCAAAACCAGCATCACAAAGTTGACTGATACTTAGGAGATTATGTTTCAGTCCTTCAACCAAATAGACTTCGATAAGATCACACGATGGACTGATTGTGATTCTACTGACACCTGTGACTTTTGCATTGTCACCAAATCTTACATACCCTCCATCAAATTTCTTAACACTTTTGAAATTTTCTTTCTTTCTGGTTATATGCCTTGAGCACCCACTATCTATGACCCACATTCCCTTCTTGTAAGATTATTTTGGGGGTGCTTTACTGGTTTCTCCAAGTGCCATGAAGCAGATGTTTGCAACTTCAGTTGGATTTTCTCCTGACCCTTCTTCATCACTCCATGCACCTAGGGACTTTGGGTTGCCTCCTCTACGGAGGTTCTTTCTTCTCAGTTCTAGGCAATTTTGATGGATATGTCTTGGCCTTCCACAACAGTAGCATCGATCATCATTTCACTCATTTTGCTTTGACTCTTGTTGTGGCCTTTGTATCCATTGCCTGATCATCTGCCTTACTCCATAAGTGATTAGTGCCATCTCCTTATTGTTGGTTTCATCCAACTCTTCTTCCTTAGTAAAGGATTTAGCATTGAAGGAGACTGATTTTTTCTTGTTATGTTTGTGATATCAATGAATGTGATTTTCCTCGTATGCCATTAGGTTTCCACGCAGTTTATCAAAATCATGTTTTGTAGATCGTTGTCTTCTAGAATTGTTGTCTTAGTTTCCCAAGACTTGAGAAGGCTTCAAATCAGTTTCCTGACTTGTAGTGAATTTGCATAGAACATTCCCAAAGATTTTAGCTTGCTGACTATCTTGCTGAATCTGGAGAACATAGTTTTAACATCTTCATCATCAGTCATTTTGAATAGTTCGTATTCCTTGACCATAGCATTTATTCGAGCCTCTTTGACCTTTATAGGTGACCTCAAGTTTGTCCCACATTTCTTTTGCAGTTTCATAAGTAGAAATTTTGTCATATTCAGATCCACTTATCGCAGAGTAGAGAAGACTGATGGCTTTGGCATTTGTCTATGGAACCTCCTGCTGATCAATGGGTTTTTCAGCAGATGTACCAAGGATGGTTTTTGGACCCTTCTTGATAACTAGTCAAGCCTAATAGTCAGTGGAATCGATTAAGATTTTGAATCTCTCCTTCCAGTGGGAATAGTGCTGGCCATTAAAGTATGAAGGACAATTTAATGAGTGTCCGCTTGAAGGATAGCACCGGGAATTTGATAGTTTGCCATTTTGATCTTTTCTCACAAGTTGTTAGACTTATGATGTGAGACCTTGCTTTGATACTAATTGATAGTCAAAAGGGGGATGAATTGAAATTTATCCCTACTTATCACACAGTAGAGAAGACTGATGGCTTTGGCATTTGTCTATAGAACCTCCTGCTGATCAACGGGTTTTTCAACAGATGTACCAAGGACGGTTTTGGGACCTTTCTTGATAACTAGTCAAGCATAATAGTTAGTGGAATGGATTAAGATTTTGAATCTCTCCTTCCAGTGGGAATAGTGCTGGCCATTAAAGTATGAAGGACAATTTGATGAGTGACCGCTTGAAGGATAGCACCGGGAATTTGATAGTTTGCCATTTTGATCTTTTCTCACAAGTTGTTAGACTTATGATGTGAGACCTTGCTTTGATACTAATTGATAGTCAAGAGGGGGGTGAATTGAAATTTATTCGGTAGTTGACTAAGTTAGATGAGTAGTGGACTCTTAGCAGATAGTAGAAAATATAATGACAGAAAAATAAAGTAGACATAACGATGTATAGTGGTTCGAAACACCAATGTGGTGCCTACTTCCAGTCCCCTTGGGTCATTAAGGGTTCCTTTAAAGTTCAAGTAAAGGGTGTTTACAAGCTATATTTTCCTCTCAATTCGATATGCAAATCAAAATTCTCAGCTCCTCGCAGGAAAGCCTGTCTACAAAATCTCACTTTTTTTCACACTCAAGAGTACAATGCTTTGTAGAGTAGAATAATAGAGTTTCAAGCTAGATTATTTTCTCAAAATTACCAAACTACTAGGTCTAAGAAAAAGGACTAATATAGGAGGCTTTCAACGAAACTAGTTGTTGGTGATTACATGACCCAAGGAAATTCTTCCAATTAAGGATATTGGGGGGATCTTTGATTGGGGATGTAACTGATGTGCTATCAAAATACAACACATTGGATACTTAAAACTTAGGATTTTGTATGTTTTCAATCTGATATTTGTGGATTTTATGTGTTTTTGTGTTTATATTACAAGAATACAGGTTGGCCATGATTTGGGATAAAATTGCAAAAGATGTTTGTTTTTGATGATTTATGAGACCCTCTACGGATCATAGAGCATTTTATGAGTCATAGAGGAAGTTTCGTGACAAATTCCAATGAGGGATGAATTCTGAATATCATCTGAACACGACATGCATACAAGTTATCGAGCATTCTACAAGTCGTACTAATGGGTTTCATGAATATTTTTAGTGAAGGACAATTTGATAAAGTCGAAGCCCATGAACATGCAATACGAGTTGTAAATCACTTTATGAATTGTAAAGTGGTGTCATAGAAGAGAAGTTCAAAATCCCTGGAGCTGATTACGAGACCTCGACTACAAGTCATAAAAGACACTATGAGTTATAGAGAGCTTTCGTGGAGTTTGCCGACTAGTTATTCTGATTTATTTAGGACTTAGTTGTAATTACTATAAATAGTACTTTTAGGTTATTCTTTAGAAGAAGACATCATTCTTCAGAATTTCTAGGGTTTGTACTTGGAGAACTCAATACTTGAGAGAGAAGATAGTGAGGAAACACTTGTGGGTAAATTTGATCTTGAAGCTTGTGATTCTCATTCTTCTTGGGTTTGCTTGATCTTAATTCAATTGTGTAAGTGTCTAATTATATTATCGCAATTCATAATTTAATTTATTCATCTACACATAGCATGAATAGCTAAATCCACAACTAGGGTTGTGAAAACCATGAAGAACTAAGTAAAACTTGGGTAATTTACAATACTTGGAATGGGAATATGCATGTATTAATCAATTCTCTTCATTTTGCATATTTTTTTTTTGGTGGCTAACATTAGAACCCACCTAGTATTACTGACTGGACCAAGATAATAATAAATAGGAAAAGAGATTAATTAATAGGATTCAATTGATGTATTCTCGTCTAATCAACCCAACTGGGCCAAAGGGAGATTGTACTAGGACTTATAGCTAATGGTTATGATAGTACACTATGAAGATGGGTCAAGTCGCATAGTAAAATCTGCCTCTCACCTTTGACCAAGGGCTTGGTAAACTTAAATTACCATCCTGCATGTTATACACTTGATAAGAATTGGGTTATCTGGTGATACTAAGTTAGGAAATCATGGGGGACACAATACCCTAGTTGCTCTCTATTATTGATTATCTCTTATGATAGTTAATTTAGTTTACTTTTTTATTGATTATTGCAAACCCCCTTGGGGGAATTTAGTTAACCACTTGAATTGCTTATTGGTGAATTTGTCTTGAGTCTACGTATTCCCGGTGGGTTCGACCCTAACCTTGTTTAGGTTTTATACCTTGACAATGACCGCTTTATCTTCTAAAAAGAAGGTGTAACTTGGGTGACATCAGTAAAACCCCTAATTCTTTCTACCTGATCTAGAGTGGATATGCAGAGGTTGCTGAGAAAAGACTGAGAAAAATTATAGAAGAAAGTTCACAAGGGATATGTTACGACTCGTAGTCAGGTTTAGGACCCGTAGAATGGGTCTAGTAAAACCCCAGAGGACTTGGTGAATTTTTTTAAGTTTAACGCCTATATATGAAATAGTATACAACTCGTAAAGCATGTCACAACTCGTAGAGAAGGTTTTAGTGACAAATTCCAGTAACTCAAGTTTCAGAACCCTTTTATTCATGAGCGGAGTTTATGACCAGTAGAATGTTTTACGAATCATAGAGAGGGGTTTCGTGCCAATTTCTAGTAATTGAGATTTTCAAACACTTAGTTTACGAGGGTTGGTATACGACTCATAGACGGGGTCTCGTAGACTTAGACAACAATTCGATTAAGGGGTATTTATGTCCATTCTGATTCCTATTTAAATACATCCTTGGACGTTCTAGGCTCGAATAAATCCTTAAAACAAACCCTAGGTGAATTATTCATCATTCTTCACACTTAGGGCTTTCTTGACAACACCAGAGGAAGGAAAAGAGCAAGGGTTCTTGATTCTAGTAGAAGGATTCATTGAAGTTGGATTATTTCTTCCATCCTCAGGTATGTAAGCTTACTAAAAGGTGAAATTCCCTTCTTCACACGCCCCTTTAATCATCTTGAGTCAAGATTTGGAGAAAAGTTGAGAATTGAGAAACTTTATTATCTTAATACTGAAATTAGTACATTTATTACGAACTCTCCTGATAACTTATGAGATATTTGCTGCATTACATAATTTTTATATATGAAATTGAGGTAAAGTTTATACCTGATAGCATGAGCCCTAAATCACATGATTTTATAAAATTCTATGCATGTCACTGAGTTGACGTTGAGTTTGAGTATCTGAGTTGAGTAATTTGAGTATGATTGAGTATGAAAAGCATGTTGCATTAAGTCACATACATTACTATATATGATTACCTTGCTTGCACTACATGGTGAGTCCAATTGAGTGAGACTGAATGACCATCTGAGTTTGAGTTGAATTTAATGATTTGCATTAATTGAATGAGTTAATGAGTAACTAAGATGAGTTGAGATGAGATAACCCAATGAACTTGAGATTTTAGTTAATTGATTGAACATTGAGATTTGAGTTGCTTGATTGAGTAATGAGGATTGAGTTGATTGATGAGTTGACCATGTTTTAGTCTTGGGAGGAGTATCAAGCACCAAGCTTGGAGCGAGTACATATCTACTTTAAACTATAGAACTACATTACCAGTGTAGGATAGTCGAATAGCTCGTTCTGGTGACTCTTGTCCCGTAAGTGGACATTTATTATGGATCTAAGAGAGAGTTGATCGTTCTTTACCGTGGCATGTTTAGAACGAGCATGGCAACACCATCCCCTTCGTTGTGCATCACCAAACTAAGGTGATGGGATTGGATATCAATTAAGAGAAACTCCTAAGTAACCTTGATTGCGCATGCTATTTAATCTGAGTCTATTTTTACTGAGTATATTTTATAAAGCATGATTTAATTTGAATGCATGTACTGAGTTGAGCATGAGTTGTTGAGTCGAGATGAGTGAGTTAAGCCTTATTTTCTTAAGCTATTTTACATACTAGTATATTCCATGTACTGACATCCATTTGGGCCTACATCATTTTATGATGCAGATAAAAGTGATAGAGGACTTCAGCCAGTGCATCGTTGAGGCCCAGAATAGTACATTTCCACAGTTGGTGAGCCCTCTTTGCTTTCCGGAGCAGCTCTTTTATCTTAGTATATTTTTCTTCCTTTGATTTTGGGTGTCCATAGCCTGTCATGAAACAATCTAGATTTATTGCGTAGAGGCTTCATAGACACTGAGTAAAGGATTTGTTGAGTATTTTGTATTCCAAACTTATTTCACTGGAACTTAAAATACAGTAGAGTTATATTTTATTTATACGATGTCTTAAGTCAGAGTTCTTCTTCCTCTGTTAAGTTGATGTGATGATGAGACTAGGTGGTTCTTTTGGGGAATTAGCAATGGTTCTTCAAGTGCCGGCCATGCCAAGGATACCCTCGCGGGGTGCCACAAACTTGGTATCAGAGTAAAGAGTTCAAATGTCCTACAGAGTCTGCGAAGCTGTATCTAGTAGAGTCTTGTTTATGGGTGTGTTGTGCACCACACTTCATAAGCAGAAGGCTATAGACATTAGGTATTGCCTCACTTTCTTGTATTCTGAGTTCGTGTGATAGAGTCTAACTCTATGGAAGTACCTCTGTAACTCGTACATTACGCACTTGTAGATCATACCTCCTAGCTTCATCACAACCCAGAGGAATGCCTCAGCTAGCAGTGCTGAGAACCTTACTTTAGAGGTGCCTTCTTAGATGGAAATGAGGGGCTGAGGTCGACCTGCCAAAACTGTTGGTGTTCCTGTGACACCTATCGCTCTATATTTTCCTACCACAGAGGCTAACTTTAGAGGAGCTATCACTATTCTCACACAGTTGGTGGCTTCCTAGAGCGGGAACCAGGGTTCACAGACTCCTAGTTCTAGCTCTCAAGAGCCAAGGCCTGCCACCAAACTGAGATTTTCTGAGAATGAAACCACATGTTTTCACGGGGTCAAAGGTTGAGGAGGATCCTTAGAACTTCATTAATGAGATGTGGAATATGTTGAAAACCATGCATACGACTGAGACTGAGGAGTTGAGCTTACTGCCTATCAACTCAAGGATGTGGCTAATGTTTCGTACAATCAGTGGGAAGAGAGTCAAGGTGATGATGTTGAGCTTATTGCTTGGGAAAAGTTTGAGAGTGCCTTCGTGATCACTTCTTCCCTCAGGAGTTGAGAGAGGTGAAGGTTGAGGAATTTGTGAATCTAAAATAAAAGGGGCTGACTGTTAAAGAATATAACCTGAAATTCATCCAACTATCTAGGTATGCCCCAGAGATGGTCCAGGATATGAGAGTAATGATAAGGAAATTCGTGTCTGGGTTGGGAAGATAGGTGAAGAGGGCGTGCAAGGCGGCATTGCTGATCCCAGGTATGGATATATCCAGAATGATGGTTTATGCCCAGCAGACTGCGGAAGATAAGAAGAAGGACAAAGAGAAACCTTTGGGTAAGAAGGCCAGGTCAGCAGGGCCTGAGTGCAGTCAATTCAAGCAGGGTAAGGGAGATAAGTCCAATTTCCAGAAAAGTTCCTATAGTTGTGTACCATCTACAACCAGTGCACCAACCCCAAGCCACAAATATGATCCCAAGTTCCAAAGTCAGCCAAACTTTAGGGCACAGGGTGTGTAGTCTCAAGCTAGCGTGACTCTTGGCTCTAAAAGGAATACACCTTATGGGAAATATAACGGGATGCATCTGGGAGAATGTAGAGAGGGAGGGAATGGTTTCTATAAGTGTCGCCAACCGGGCCATTTTCAGAAGGAGTGCCCGATATGGGGCAATAAGGCCCAATCCTCTACCACAGCACCACCAGCGAAGGTTATCCAGAGAGGTGTTGCACTAAGGGCAGCCGGTGGGACAAACTTTCTGTATGTGATGGGGAATTGGCAGGACCAAGTAGTTGCACTAGATGTTGTGACGAGTATGCTTCGAGCCTTTACCTTTCCTTGTTATGCTTTAGTTGATCCGAGTGTAACCTATTCTTTTGTGATGCCATATGTGGTTGGTATATTTGAGGTCTTTCCTGAGTGTTTGCTTGAGCTGTTTTCAGCTTCTACTCCTGTTGATGAGTCCATTCAAGTTGAGAGAATCTATAGAGATTGTGTGGTATCCATTTATCATAGGGATACTCTTGTGAATTTGATTTAGTTAGAGATGATCCATTTCGACGTGATCCTTGGGATGGACTAATTTCACTCCTACTATGGCTCTCTTGACTGCCGAACCCAAACTATCAAATTCCAGTTTCTGAATGAGCCTATTATTGACTGGAAGGGAGATTCTGTTGCACCAAAGGGTAAGTTTATTTCTTACCTCAAAGCCCAAAAACTAATCTCTAAGGGATATATCTATTACCTCGTGCGAGTCAAGTCTGATGATGTTGAGTCCGCTACTCTTGAGTCTGTTCCCATTGTGAGCGAGTTTGTTGATATGTTTCCTGAGGATCTGCCCAGGGTCCCTCTTAATAGGGAGATCAACTTCGGAATTGATGTTCTTTCTGACACTCAACCCATTTCTATTCCGACTTTAAGAAGAACACTTCCACCCACCCTTTCCCCTTTACCCTCTCACTCCTGCTGGAATGAAAGGCCACATCTAACTTTGCCCAAACCACTGGAATACGAATGAGGTCCGCTTCAGGATCATTTGAATAATGTGAAGATAGAGACGAAGCAGCTATTACGCCATATAGAATGGCCCGCATGGAGTTGAAAGAGTTGAAGGAGAATTTGAGGGATTTGTTAAAGAAAGGATTTATAAGGCCGAGTGTCTCTCCATTGGTTGCTCCCCCTTAGGATGTGTATTGAATATCGCCAGTTGAATAAGGTGACAGTCCAAAATAAGTATCTCCTTCTGAGGATTGATGACTTGTTTGACCAACTTCAGGGTGCCACTATTTTCTCTAAGATAGACCCTAGATCAGGCTGTCACCAGTTGACAATAAGGGAATATGACATCCCGAAGATGGCTTTTCAAACCCGATATGGTCACTTAAAGTTCTTGGTGATGTCTTTTGGGTTGATAAATGCACTTGCAGCCTTTATGAACCTAATGAACAGAGTATTCAGACAGTATGTAGACATGTTTGGGATCGTGTTCCTCGATGATATTCTAGTGTATTCCAGGGATGAGGAGGAGTATGTTGATCACCTTAGAATCTCTTTGTAGACACTTAAAGATAATGAGTTATATGCAAAGCTTTCCAAGTGTGAATTTTGTCTCAAATCGGTGGCTTTCTTGGGCCATATGATTTCAGGGGATGGCATTCTAGTGGATACTCAAAAGATTGAGGCATTTAAGAACTGGCCTAGACCAACCTTACCGACCAAGATAAGGAGTTTTCCCGGATCGACTGGTTATTACTGGAGGTTTGTTGATGGGTTTTCTTCCATATCCCACTGTTGACCAAATTGATGCAGAAGAAGGTCAAGTTTCAATGGTCTGATGAGTGTGAGAAGTTTTCAAGAGCTGAAGACAAGATTAACTACTATACCAGTGTTGACCTTGCTTGATGGGATGGATAGATTTGTGATACTATGATGCTTCGAGAATAATATTGGGATGTGTGTTGATGCAGAAGGGAAAGGTAGTTGCCTACGCTTCTAGATTGCTTAAGGTGCACGAAAAGAACTATCATAGTCATGACTTGGAGTTGGCAGCAGTGGTGTTTTCTCTCAAACTATGGCGCCACTATTTATATGGAACGCATGTAGATGTACTCATAGACCACAAGAGCCTGCAATACATCTTCATCCAAAAAGAGCTTAACTTGAGGCAGAGGAGATGGCTTAAGTTGCTCAAGGACTACGACATGAGCATCCTCTACCACCTAGGTAAAGCTAATGTGGTTGCTGATGATCTTAGCAGGTTATCCATGGGGAGCACCACCTATGTGGAGGAAGAGAAAAGGGAGTTAACCAAGGAGGTTCATAGACTGGTACGATTGGGCATTCAATTAGATATATCAAGCAAAGGAGGAGTTATTGCGCAAAATGGATCTGCATCGTCTCTAGTAGTAGAGGTAAAGGAGAAACAAGACCAAGATCCTATCTTATTACAGTTGAAGAAGGATGTGCATAAGCATAAGGTGATGGCTTTCGTCAAAATGGGTGATGGAGTATTAAGGTATCAAGGTAGATTATGTGTTCCTAATATTGATAATGTTGGAGAGAGAATCATGGTCAAGGTCTACCGCTCCAGATATTCCATCATCCAGGGTCTACTAAGATGCACCATGACTTGAGGGAAGTCTACTGGTGGAGTGGAATAAAGAGAGACATTGTTGAGTTTGTTTCCAAGTGCCCAAATTGCCAACAAGTTAAAGTTGAGCACCAAAGGCCATGTGTAGTAGCTCAGAACTTTGAGATTCCAGAGTCGAAATAGGAGATGATTAACATGGACTTTGTTGCCTATTTACGGAGGTGTCCCACAGGCAAAATGATTTGATTTGGGTGATAGTGGATCCAATGACAAAATCTGCTCACTTCTTGGTAGTAAAGACGATTGATACAACAGAGGATTATGCCCGATTATACATAAAGGAGATTGTTAGACTGCATGGAGTCCCTTTGTCTATCATCTCATATAGAGGATCTCAATTCTCAGTTTTGGAGATCTTTTCAGAAGGTTTGGGTACAAAAGTGCACCTTAGCACTGCTTTTCACCCGTAGACGGATGGCCAAGCAGAACATACTATTCAGATCTTGGAAGACATGTTGAGAGTTTGTGTCATCGATGTTAATGGTAATTGGGATGACCACTTGCCTTTGATTGAGTTTGCTTACAATAATAAATTTCATTCGACCATTCAGATAGCCCCATATGAGGCACTTTATGGGAGGAGGTGTAGGTCGCCAATTGGATGGTTCGAGGTAGGTGAAGCAGAGTTGAATGGACCAGACTTGGTTCACCAAGCTATGGAGAAAGTGAAGATCATTCGAGAAAGGTTGAGGACTGCATAGAGTCGATAGAAATCCTACACAGATGTTAGAAGAAGAGACTTAGAGTTTGAGGTCAATGATTGGGTACATTTGAAAGTGTCACCCATGAAGGGTATGGTGAGATTCGGGAAGAAAGGGAAGTTGAGTCCAAGGTACATTGGCCCTTATCAGATCAAAAAGAGAATAGGCGATGTGGCATATGAGTTAGAGCTACCATCAGAATTAGAGGTCATCCACCCAGTCTTTCACATTTCCATGCTTAAAAAGTGTTTGGGAGATCCACAATTGGTTGTTCCTGTCGAGAGTATTGGAGTGAAAAACAGTTTGAGTTATGAAGAGATTTCTATCGAAATCCTTGATCGTCAGGTTTGCAAGTTAAGAACCAAAGACATTGCGTCTGTCAAAGTATTGTTTGTAGAAGAAGCTACTTGGGAGGCGAAAGAGGACATGAAGGCCAAATACCCTCATTTGTTCCTTCCTACTGACGATGAGAGAGTTGATGGTAATGATTTCTCTCTAAATCCTTGAATATTCATTGCTTGAGTCCTCATTTCATTCTCCATATGATAGATGATAGAGTTCTAAAGTCCGAGTGGGGATTGAAGTAATTTGTTGACTGTTTCATTGTTCTACTTGCTGAATTTCTTGATCCATTAATTGCACGAGTGATGTGAGAGCTGGCTGATTGTCAGAGTCCATAAGGAAATTCGTGCCTAGAGCTAAATTCCTATATTTCTCATCATTCGAGGATGAATGATCCCAAAAAGGGAAATAATGTAACACCCCTCTAATTCTTTCTACCTGATCTAGAGTAGATGTGCAGAGTTTGCTGAGAAACGTCTAAGAGAAACTAGAGAAAATAGTTTATGAGGGATATATACAACTCATAGTCAGGTTTATGACTCGTAGAATGGGTCTCATAAAACCCTAGAGGACTTGGTGAAATTTCTAAGTTTGAGGCCTATATATGAAATGGTATACGACTAGTAAAGCATGTCACGACTCATAGAGAAGGTTTCGTGACAAATTCCAGTAATCAAGTTTCAGAACCCTTTTATTCACGAGAGGAGTTTACGACCCGTAGAATGTTTTACTAATCTTAGAGATGGGTTTTGTGCCAATTTCTAGTAACTCGGATTTTTGGGGACTTAGTTTACGAGAGGTGGTCTATGACTCGTAGATGAGATCTCGTAGACTCAGACGATAGGTTTAATAAGGGTTTTTTTATCCATTCTGATTCTTATTTAAATACATCCTTGGATGTTCTAGGCTTGAATAAAGTCTTAAAACAAACCCTAGGTGAATTATTCATTTCTTCATACTTAGGGCTTTCTTGAGAACACCAGAGGAAGGAAAAGAGCAAGGGTTCTTGATTCTAGCACAAGGATTCATTGAAGTTGGATTATTTCTTCCATCCCTAGGTATGTAAGGCTTATTAAAGTGTGAAATTCCCTTCTGCACATGCCCCTTTCATCAACTTGAGTCAAGATTTTGAGAAGTGTTGAGAATTGAGAAACTTTATTATATTAATACTGAAATTCTTGCATTTATTATGAACTTTCCTGATAACTTATGTGGTATTTGCTGCATTGTATAATTTTTATATATGAAATTGAGGTAACGTTTATACTTGATAGCATGAGCCCTAAATCACATGATTTTATGAAATTTTATGCATGTCACTGAGTTGAGGTTGAGTTTGAGTATTTGAGTTGAGTTATTTGAGTATGATATAGTATGAAAAGCATATTGCATTGAGTCACATACATTACTATATACGATTACCTTGCTTGCACTATATGATGAGTCAAATTGAGTGAGCCTAAATAACTGTCTGAGTATGAGTTGAATTTGATGATTTGCATTGATTGAATGAGTTGATGAGTAACTGAGATGAGTATAGATGAGATAACCCAATAAAGTTGAGATTTGAGTTGATTGATTGAGCATTGAGATTTTAGTCGCTTGATTAAGTAATGAGGATTGAGTTGATTGATGAGTTGAGCATATTTAGTCTTAGGAGGAGTATCAAGTACTGAGCTGGGAGCGAGTAAACATCTATTTTAACCTAGAGAACTACGTTACCAGTGTAGGATAGTCATACAACTCATTCTGGCGACTTTTGTCCCACAAGTGGACATTTATTATGGGTCCAAGAGAGAGTTGATCGTCCTTTACCGTGGCACATTCAGGACGGACGTGGCAATGATGTTTCCTTTATTGTGCATCACCAAACTAAAGGTGATGGGATTGGATGTCGATTAAGAGAAACTCCTAAGCAACCTTGATTGAGCATGATATTTAAAACTGAGTCTATTTTTACTGAGTATATTTTATAAAGCATGATTTAATTTAAACTTGCATGTATTGAGTTGAGCATGAGTTGTTGAGTCGAGATGATTGAGTGTGAGCCTTATTTTCTTAAGCCATTTTACATTCTAGTATATTCCATGTACTGACACCCATTTGGGCCTGCATTATTTTATGATGCAGATACATGTGATAGAGGACTTTACCTATGCATCGTTGAGGTCCAGATCAGTACACTTCCAGAGTTAGTGAACCTTCTTTGCTTTCCGGAGGAGCTCTTTTATCTTATGAGTTAATTTAGTATATTTTCTTCCTTTGATTCGGGGTGTCCATGGCCTGTCATAGCACCATCTAGATTTGTTGATTAGAGGCTTCATAGGCACTGAGTAGAGGATTTGTTGAGTATTTTGTATTCCAAACTTATTTCATTGGAACTTATAATATAGTAGAGTTATATTTTATTTATACGATATCTTATATCTGAGGTCTTCTTCCGTTGTTAAGTTGATGTGATGATAAGGCCGGGTGGTTCTTTTGGGAAATCAGCAATAATTCTTCAAGTGTCGTCCACGCCAAGGGTACTCTCATGGGGTGTGACAGGGGATACATCTATCTGGATTGGATGTCTTTCCTTCTTCAGCGGCTCTTCAATCAATTCTTGATTGGTTGTCTTTCCTTCTTCAGCACTTCAATATGATCTTCTTGTCTGGATTGGATGTCCTTCCTTTTTCAGCTGCTATCAATCAAATCTTGATTAGTTCGCTTTCCTTCGTAAGTGCTTCAATATATCTTCTTCTTTTAAGGCGCATGATTAAATTCTTTTCCTTTTAGGCTGGATTCTTTTCTTTTTGATAGTTGCTCAGAGAGTATCCTTTGTCTTCTTTCCTTTTTGATTTTCCTGCAAATGAAGTCATCAAACTCATTAGATGCTAAAGGTATATATCATATTATGTAATTACTTTTAATAAAATTGACAAACAGAGGTCACTTTTTTAAAAATTATTTCTATTAATCATTATTTTTCTACTTTGTATAGCATTAAATTTTAATCTTACAATTAATTCTTGTAAAAGTGCAACATCTTTTTATAATTTTATGAAAAAAAATTGGATTTGAGAAATAGTCAATAAAATACCAATAATTCATAATCAAATTAAATATGAAATAATGTCGATATTAATTAGGAGAT
>JAABOM020064606.1:0-90112 GCA_011800125.2 Solanum clarkiae | reverse complement strand
GGGTGCACCAGTGTTGTTTGTGAAAAAGAAGGATGGGTCTCTTAGAATGTGTATTGACTACCGACAACTTAATAGGGATACCATCAAGAATAAGTACCCTCTCCCAAGAATTGATGATTTGTTTGACCAACTTCAAGGGGCTAGTCACTTCTCTAAGATTGATCTTCGGTCCGAGTATCATCAAATGAAGGTGAGGGAGTGTTACATTCCCAAGATGGCTTTCTGGACTAGGTATGGGTATTATGAATTTGTGGTTATGTCTTTTGGGTTGACCAATGCACCGACTATCTTCATGGATCTTATGAATAGTGCCTTTAAACCGTACATTCATTTGTTTGTGGTAGTTTTCATTGATTATATTTTGATCTATTCTCATAGTGAGGAGGAGCATGTGACTCATTTGAGGATAATGCTACAAAGATTGAGGGAAGAGAAGTTGTATGCTAAGTATGAGAAGTGTGAATTATGGTTGAAAGAGGTTGCCTTTCTAGGTCATGTGGTGTCGGGGGATGATATATAAGATGGATCATAAAATGACGGATATGATTAGAAATTGGCCTAGACCATTGAACCCATCGAACATTAGAAGCTTCTTGGGCTTAGCGGGTTACAACCATAGGTTTGTGAATGGGTTCTCTTCTATTGCTTCTCCCATGACTAAGTTGACTCAAAAGAAGGCTAAGTTTGTGTGAACCGATGAGTGTAAAAATATTTTCCATACCTTGAAGGATAAGCTTGTGTCCGCTCCTCTTTTGTCTCTACCGGAAAGCTTGGAAGGGTTTGTTGTGTATTGTGATGCCTTCTGGATTGGTTTGGGTTGTGTTTTGATGCAAAATGGTCAGGTGATAGCCTATACTTCTAGGAAGCTCAAAGTGCATGAAAAGCATTATCCTATTCATGATCTTGAATTAGCCGCCATGGTTTTTTCTTTGAAAATTTAGCGTCATTATTTGTATGGAGTGCATGTTGATATGTTTACCGATCATAAGAGTCTCCAATAGGTGTCATTCAAAAAGATCTTGACATGCGACAATGAAGGTGGTTAGAGCTTCTTAAGAATTATGATATGAGTGTGCATTATCATCCCGCTAAGGCTAATGTTGTGGCAGATACTTTTTGAGTAGGGTGTCTGTGGGAAGCCTAGCGCATATTGATGATGGGGGCAAAGAGGTGGCTAGGGAGGTTCATCGGTTGGCTAATTGGGGTTTAGTTTGGAAGATCTGGATAATGGTGGCATTGTGGTTGTTGATAGTTCAAAATCTTCATTGGTTGATAAGGTAGAAGCAAAACTAGATCCTGATCCCTCCTTGTTAGAATTGAAGGCCTTGGTGAAAGAGGGCAAGGTGGAGGTTTTCTCCCAAAGGGGAGATGGTGCCCTTAGGTAGCATGGTAGGTTGTGTGTGCCTAGTGTTGATGATTTGAGAAATAAGATTCTTGATGAGGTTCATAATTCTTCCTATTCTATCCACCCTAGTTCGACCAAGATGTATAGAGATTTGAGGGATGTGTTTTGGTTAGGAGGTATGAAGAAAGACATTGCCAAATTTGTATCCAATTGTCATAGTTTCCAACAACTCAAAGCCGAACATCAAAGGCCAGGTGGCCTAACCCAAGACATAGAGATTCCTACTTGGAAGTGGGAGAAAATTAATGTGGATTTTGTGGTTGGGTTGCCTAAGACTAGAAAGGGTTTTGATTCTATTTAGAATGACAAAGTCGGCTCATTTTCTATCGGTTAAGACTACTTATGGGGCAGAAAACTACGCTAAATTGTACATTCATGAGTTGGTGAGATTACATAGGCTGCCCTTGTCTATTATATCGAATCGTGGGGCTTAATTCACTTCACACTTTTGGATGTCCTTCGAAAGTGGTCTTGGTACCAAGGTAAAGCTTAGTATGACTTTTCACCCTAAAACGGATGGCCAAGCCGAAAGAACTATCAAACTCTTGAGGGTCTTAGAGCTTGTGTTTTGGAGTTTAAGGGTAGTTGGGATCATAGGCATCGTGAATCACCGATTGGATAGGTTGAAGTGAGAGAAACGGCTTTGTTGGGTTCGGATATGGTTATGGATGCTATGGAGAAGGTAAGGTTGATTAGAGAAAGGTTGAAAAAAGTACAAAGTTGTCAAAAGTCCTATGCCGATGTGAGGAGAAGAGAGCTTGAATTTAAAGTTGGTGATTGGGTCTATTTGAAGGTGTCACCCATGAAAGGTGTGTTTCATTTTGGTAAGAAGGGTAAGTTAAGTCCAAGATTTGTGGGTCCTTATAGGGTGTTAAGGAGGATTGGTAAGGTGGCCTATGAGTTGGAATTGCCTGGTGAAATGGATTCGGTTTATCCGGTCTTCCATGTGTGTATGTTGAGGATGTGTATGGGTGATGCGAATGCTATTGTCCCATTGAATGTTGTAGGTGTTGTTGAAGACAACTTGACTTATGAAGAAATTCCAGTAGAGATCTAGGATAGACAAGTGAAGAGGTTGAGGAACAAGGATGTTGTTGCCGTTAAGGTCCTTTGGAGGAATCAACAAGTCGAAAGTGCTACATGGGAGGCCGAAGCAGACATGCAAAAGCGATACCCTTATCTCTTCCATTCTACTCAAGCCTAAGGTACTAATTCTAAGTCTTCTAAGTGATTTCATATCTCATATTTCAGCCCATATATCATTTGCATGCATTCATATTTATGTTGACAAAGTTCTTGGTGATTTTAACTCTTATGTTGAGATTTTGAAAATGGCGTTTAAGTGTGTTGATGAATTCTTATTGGGCCTGATTTCTTCATGATTACTCTTCTCATATACATTTCTTTGACATTCGGGAATGAATGTTCCCAAGGGGGAAATATTGAAACAATCACAAAAGTGCCCACTAATATGCCTCGAAAGTGCTCGGAATCGTACTTTCCATATATCTCAAAATTCATGCATGATATCAAAAATCTGACTTTATATTCTTGATTGGGGGTAAAGTTGAGTAGGACATGGGCCTAACCCCAATGTTAGAGCAACTGTAGTGAAAGTTGATTTTCCCAAGTTTGCATAAAATAGTGGCGATCCATGATGGTACATCGATGTGTAGCCATCACGTACCAATGTAAAATTTGTCTCTGTGATTGGTCCGCGTCGTGGACCAAATGCGGACCTGTGTATTTTGTTACCTGTGATTTTTATCTCGGTCCAAGGCTTTTAGGTCTTGGGCCTAAGTCTTCCTATGCATGAAAATACCTATCCTTAGACATATTTCACCTTCATATCATACAAGACATTCCCCAAAACTCTGTCGTGTCCAATACTCTCTCAAATACTTAGACAAATATTTCACTCCAAATTTCAAGTGCCAAAACTCATCCGAATCCTAAGGATTTTACTCAAGCTTCAAGTCTTCATTTTCAATCTTCATTAAGGATTCTCTAAAGTCAAGGTATGTGGGTTTCAACCATTGGATCCTTTCACAAATGGTGCCCAAGTTTCCTTTTTACCTAAATCTCATGTTTCTAAGTTTATTTACTTACGTTTCTTGCTTATTATGAATTTGACTATGAACTATGTTGGGATTTCATAAAAGTGTGAATGTTTAAGCATGTTTTGAGCTATGAATCTTGGATCTATCTTGAGATTTGATAAAGGGTTTTGATGTATATTGTATGATGGTACTATCAAGTATTGGTGGGTGGTTTTACATTGGATTTTCTTGTATGATTTCACTCTTGAATTGCATGGTTTTATACTAGCATTACACATCCGCGAAGTATTTAATAAAATGTCTGGTTATGTACACTTGAGTTGTTGAAGGTCTAAAGCATGGATTATGATTTGAATGATTTTATGATGATGAAAGGAATGTATATATGTGTCATTTTTCTCAATAGTTTGGTGAGTTGACTAAGCCTCACTCGGGGGGTTGTAGGCCCGAGTAAGCACATTGAGGGGTTGGTACCTCAATTGCCTCGTTCGGGAGGTAGTTGGCTTGGGTAACCATATTGAGGGGTTGGTAGCTCAATTGTCTCGCTCAGGAGGTAGTAGGCCCGTGCTACCATGATTGGAGGTATGTACCTCAATAACCACATTGAGGGATTTGTACCTCGATTGCCTCGCTCAGGAGGTTGTAGGCCCATGCTACCATGTTGGGGGTATGTACCTCAATAACTACGTTGAGGGATTTGTACCTCAATCGACTCTCCAAGGAGGTGGTAGGCTTTGGATATTCTATATTTATGGTCACTTCTTACACACGTATTATGTTCTATGTAAGCATGATTTACTCTAATCATCAGCCATGCATGCCATAGCACTATATACTTTTTCATTGCCTATGTTTATACATTTCGATTATATTGCTTATCTCTTGTTGCATTGCATCCTACATACTTAGTACATTCAAATGTACTAACACATACTCTATGCCTATATGATGTCACCATGTAGGAATCGGAGCCCCGCTTAATGATCCTCCTCCACGTGCTAGTACGATCTCTCTCAATCTAGTTGGTGAGTCCTTAACTCCGATGACGATGTCTTTAGCTCTTGTGTTATGCTGAGACTCACTTTCCTTTATTGGTATGCTTTGATTATGAGGGTGAGCCCAATTGCTTGTCTTGGCCCTTGCATTGTTCTATGTGTAGAGGTGTTGTTGGACAAGTTATGTAATGAGTCTATGAGATTGACTTTCTCTTGACTCTTTAATGTTTTATGATATGGAAAAGTTCCCTTAATCCCTTATCTTTGCTTTATACTCTTGTTGTTGTTTTATTACTTCCACGACCAATGATGTGTAATGATATGTGAAGAGGCTTTCTTGGGATTCCTTCAGATTCCCCATGCACTATGTCACGTCTAGACCCTAGGCTTGGGTCATGAAAAGAAGTCCTAAGTCCCTAATTGCCCCATAGCATGAGTAATACTTACCTGCCCTTTAGAAATTATTTTCCATGTGATTCATGCCCATTCTCTTCCTTACAACATTCCCGTAGTGTGAGTTCGAAGCCCTGTTTCCCTTAGAAATTATGTTCTTCATGTTTATTGCTCTTTTATGCTTCCGCAAAACCAAGGATATGCTATGCATGCTTAAGAGGCTTGTTTGGGATCCCTTCAGGTTCCCATTCGTTGTGTCATGTCTAGGCCCTTGGCTTGGGTGTGACACGACTGGCCCTAATGGAACCCTTCTCCAACATATCCTACAGTGGTTCTTTTAAGTCCTTCAATTCTTCAGGAGCCATTTTATAAGGAGGGATTAAGATGGGGTTGAGTATCGAGCAAGAGGTCTATACCAAAATCTATCTCCCTTTCGGGAGGGACACCCGAAAACTTATCTGGAAAAGCATCAGGGAATTCACTTACAATGGGGACTGACTTAAGAGAAGGAACTTTGGAAAAGACATCTTTGACCCTCACCAAGTGGTAGATGCATCCCGTGGAAATCATTTTGCGGGTCTTTAAAATTAAATGGATCGATCCCTATATGAAGAATTGCTACCCTCCCATTCAAGAACTAGCTCACTAGGGAATTGAAATTTGACCCTACTGGTTCTATAGTCAATGGAGACATAAGCAACATGCAACCAATCCATCCTCAGAACAACATCGAAGTCTATGATGGAAAGCTCAACTAAGTCACACGGAATCACTTTATGCAAGATAGAGATGGGACAACCTCTATAGACTTTTCGAGCTATGTTAGACTCACTTACAGGTTACTCACATTATAGGCTCATAAAGGACTCAAGGACATACATGAAACTTATATGCAAAGAATGAGGTTACAAATTACAAATTCGCTCCCGAATCCAAATATGCATATGCATCATAATAAAAAAAACTTAACTTATCGGTAACCATATCTGGAGCCTCTTCAACCTCTTGGCGACAATGAAGAGCATAGAATAGATTAGTCCTTTGGGCATCTTGAACTGGACCCCTTTTTCCTTGAAGCCTTATGCCTCCTCTCCTGCAATCCCTAGCATGGTGGTTTGGCTTCCCACAAGTGAAGAAAGCATTTGACCTAACTTGGCACTCTCCTTTGTGAGGCTTCCCACACTTAGGGCAATTGGGACTTTAGGGCTTAGAAGCCACCCTTTGTCTTCTAGGGAAAGGTATTTTTGGATCCTTGTCCACATTACCTTTGGCCACCTTGGAATTTGTGACCACTTCCTCATTGGTGAGAGTAGTTCTCTTTATCCACATGAGCCCTCTTAGACTCCCTCACCTTTTCACGAAGCCTCTCTTCCTTAATCCTGCTCTGCATGCATCATCAAGAAGGAAATGTCCATCTCTTTGACCAACATGACCATCTTGCACTCCTTCGGGACCAACTCAAAGACACCCAGAATAAACTTTCTCGTGCGAGCCCTCGGACTTACGACCATGAATGGAGCATACTTTGATAATTTGGTGAATTTGAGGGCATACTCCCTCACGCGCATGCTCCTTTGCTTAAAGTTGATGAACTCCTGGACCTTTGCATCCCTAAGCTTGATGGGGAAGAACCGCTCCAAGAAGGCACATTTGAATTCCTCCCAACCTAAGACCTTTTCCTTGGCCTCTTCATTGGCCCATTGCTCAAATCGAATCTTAGCCACTCCCTTAAGTTGGTCCGCTACCAACTGGGCTTTCTCTTCAGACGGAATGCCCATCACTGTAACAACCAATAAGATTCCTTAATAAACTCAATAGAGTCCTTGTCCTTCTTTTGTCATGACTTAATCCTAGGAAATAGACATGACATAATGAATGGGAACCTGAGGGGATCACCAAACAATCTTCTGAAGCATGCGTAGCACATCATTGGTTCCGCAGAAGCAAGTAAAGATAAAAGCACATAGCAAATAATTTCTAAAGGAAATGGGGCTTTGGACACACACTATGGGGATGTTAAAAGGGAGAGGATATACATGAATCACATAGCAAATAAGTCTAAGGGGCGTGTAAGTATAACTCACGGTATGGGGGCATTTAGAGACTTGGGACTTCCAACTTGTCAACATAGCAAACATTCACCACAAAAGGGATAAGGGACTAAGGTAAAACTCCAACAATACAAAGATATAATAAGAGTCGAGCTCATAACATACAACTTATGTATCCAACAACACCTCTAACTACGGATAGAGTGGGGGCCAAGACATTTCCCAGGCTCACCCTCAGAGGTAGTATCGAAAAATAGAATTGTCCAAATAAAAGCATGAAAGTAAGAAGATATTTTCCCTGGAGTGGAGGACTAACCAATAGCAATCTTAGAACAAATCATCTAGCCACGAAGAGGAGGATAAATAGGAGATCTGGTCCGTACATGGTGAGATCATGTAGGCAAAAGATATGTGTTAGTACTTGGAACGTACTAAGTAGGTGGGGTGCAATGCAAAAAAGACATAAGCCATAATATTCAAAATACATACATATAGGCAATGGGTATAATCTCAATATGGTTTGTATGATCGATGCTTGTAATAAAACATGCATGTAAAACATTTAACTTACATAATATATCATACATATGTGGGAGGATACCTTAACCAACATGGACCAAGCGAGCTACAACTTGGAATCCGAGGCATGACACCCCCTTGGTAAGGTGTACGAGGTATGACACCCCCTCGATAAGGTGTGGTCTACTTGCCAAGGTAAACCAAACATGACCCCACTTGAGGGGAAAATATGAACTAGATGGATCCATAAGTAAAGTCCATTTAGGGAAATAGTATAATTGAAACGACCCCAAAAAGTGCCCGAAAATGTGCCTTGGATGTGCCCGAAATTGTAATTTCCATATACCTCAAAATTCATGCATGATATCTATAATCTGACTTCGTATTCTTGTTTAGGGGGTAGTTTTGGGTGGAAAATAGGTCTAGCCCCAATTTAAGAGCAAACGATTAGCAATTTTGATTTTTCTAAAAAAAAATGATTTCCAAAGAGCTTTTCGTGCCCCTGGTTTGACGCGCCAAGGGCGAACACTAGTGTTGTTTTTGGTCAAGTTTTGATTTTGGTCCAAGACTTTTAAGTCTTGGGTCTAAGTGTTCCAAAACGTGAAAATACCTATACTTAAACATTCCCCAATACTCATTCAAACATTTAGCCAAATATTATATTCCTAAACTCAAGTTTCAAAACCCTCTCTAGATCTAAGGATTTCCTCTCAAGCTTCAAGTCACCATCACTAATCTTCATCAAGTTCATCTCCAAAGCTAAGGTATGTGAGTTTCTTTCATAAATTACTTTCACCCATGATACCCAAGTTCTCTTTACTAAAAATTGCATGATGTAAAGTTGATTTATTCATGGGTCTTATTCATTATGAAATTGCACACTGTGTTGGAGTTCATGAAATTATGACTGTTTTATCATGTTTTGAGCTATGATTCTAAGGTCTATTATAAGATTTGATGGAGGGTTTTGATGTATATTACTTGAGGGTGTTACCAAGTATCTATTAAAGATTTACATTGAATTTACTAGCATGATTTCACTCTTGAATTGCATGGTTTTACACTAGCACTACATACCCTTTAAGTGTTTGATAAAATGTCTGGTTATGGATTCTTGAGGAATTGAAAGTCCAATGCACGTCTTGTGAGTTGAATGATTATATGATAATGAAATGATGATGGAATGATGATGAAATTGATGTATGTATTGAAAAGATTGTGTGAATATGATGATTGTATTATGATAAGAGGAATATATAGCTAAAATGACTATATGATGGTGAGAGAAATATATATATCTAAATGTGAATTTATCTTTATAGTGTTGGGGATGACCAAGCCTAGCTCAGGTGGTTGTAGGCTTGGTGAACCTATTGAAGGGTTGGTACCTCGATCGCCTAGCTCGGGGGGTAGTAGGCCCGGGTAACTTTATTGGGGTTTGGTACCCATTAACCTTGTTAGGGGGTTGTACTCTATCAACCTATTGAGAGGTTTGTACTCCATCAACCATGTTGGGGGTTTGTACCCATCAACTCGTTAGGGGGTTTGTACTCTATCAACCTTAGGAAGGGGTTTGTACCTCATGCGCCTCTCCAAGGAGGTAGTAGGCCTTGGATTGCACTAAGAATGGTCACTCCCTATACATGTATTATGTTCTATGAAAGTATGATCTACTTCAAGCATCTTCCATTCAAGTCATATTGCCATATGCTCTTCCATTTAATAACTAAGCATTTCGATTATGATACCTATCTATTGTTGCATTGCATCCTACATACTAGCACATTCAAACATATTAATGCATACACTATGCCTACATGATGTCACCATATAGGAATCAGTGTACCTCTTGATCATCCTCCCCCTCCACGTGGCTAGTATGACTTCTATCAAGCTTATTGGTGAGTCCTCCATTCCGGGGACATTACTCATGATCTTTTTCTATGCATTAAGACTTTCTCTCTTGACTTACGTATTGAACACGAGGGTGAGCCCGATTTCTTTGTCTTGGCCCCCGCTCTTATCTATGTAGTAGAGGTGTTATTGGACATGCTATGCATATATGCTATGAGTATTGACTCTATTGACTTTTGTTGTTTATGATATGAAGGTTTCCCCTTAGTCCCTTTACCCGTGTTTTTAATCATTCATTGATAACCATTTTTCTTCCGCGACCAAGGATGTGTAATTATATGTTAAGAGGCTTGCTTGGGGTCCCTTCGGGTTCCCATGCGCCGTGTCATGTGTAGACCCTAATCTTGGGTCATGACAAACTTTGTATCAAAGCACTAGGTTGTTAGATCCTTGGAGTCCAACACACGACGTTTATTAGAGTCTTTTTCATAGTTGTATCGTGCACTACAACTATGAGTAGGAGGCTGTGAGACATTTTAGGAAATGTTTCCCTTCTTCATGTTCTAAGTTGTGCTATAGAGTTGAAGTATGTTTTTCCCCCTGACTTCTTTGCTATGCTATATCATGTCTAATACGAGGGGAAGATGAGTGCACAAGCCCGAGGAGAAACCGGCCAATGGAGAGCTTATGGATGCTCTCACCTTACTTGCACAAGTGGTGGCTAATCAAGCTAACCAAGGGGCCCAAGCCCCTCATGCTCCTACATCGGCTTCTTAGGTAAGAAACTTCATGAGACTGAATCCCCTGGAATACTATGGGTCAAAAGTAGATGAGGACCCTCAAGAGTTCATTGATGACGTCTAGTGATATTGGCTACCATGGATATGAGGCCGGAAGAAAAGGCGGAGTTGATGGCCTACAAACTCAAAGGGGTAGCACAAATATGGTACAACCAATGGAAAGAACAGAAGGGTTTCAACTATATGGATCTTTGGAAAGAGTTCAAAGTGGCTTTCCTTAACCGGTTCTTTCCTCCTAAGCTTAGAGAAGCTAAATTAGTGGAATTTATGAATTTGAGACAAGGGTCAATGAGTGTGAGGGAATATGCCCTCAAGTTCAACCAACTTTCTAAGTTAGCTCCTTACTTGGTTGCTGACCCAAGGTCAAGAATGAACAAATTTATGATGGGTGTTTCCAACTTGGTTAGTGAAGAATCTCGATCCACCATGTTGATTAATAACATGGACTTCTCATGTCTGATGACCTGCATCGAACAAATAGAAGAGGAGAAATTAAGGAAGAGAAGGGGTCATGAGGCCAAGGGGGCCCATTTCGAGGGTAAGTTCCAAAAGGGTGGTCGGCTAAGGGTCTTCTCATTCTTTTAAAAAGAGGGTTGCCAATGATTTTTTGAGGGCCCAAGGTGTGAGGGGTGTGGCTCCAGTTGATGTGTGTCCAAAGTGTGGTAAGGGTCACTGGTGGCCCATGTTTGAGAAATACCGGTGCTTATTATGGTTGTGGGAAATTGGGCATAAGGCGATAGATTGCCCTTGGAAATGCAACAATGGAAATTAGGTTCGTCCACAAGGTGCTAATGTTGTTCCTTAGGGAGAGGTGGCCGACAAGATGGTGCCCTAAGGCACAATCCGTTTTATGCTTTGCATGGGAGGCAAGGGGTTGATGAAGTCCTTGATGTTGTTACCGGTATGTTAAAAATCTTTGACTTTGATGTGTATGCATTGATTGATCCAGGTGCCACTCTTTCTTTTGTTACCCCTTTTATTGCCAATAAGTTCCATGTTGACCTCGAGTGGTTGCATGAGTCGTATGAGGTGTCTACTCCTATTGGTGCATCATTGTTGCTAGAAAAGTTTGTAGAAGTTATCCTATTTGCATGTTGCATAAAATATTACCTTGTGATCTTGTTGAAATAGAGATGGTTTATTTTGATATTATGCTGAGGATGGATTAATTGCATGCATACTATGCTTTTATTGATTATTGAACGCATAAGGTCAAATTCCAATTTCCAAATGAACCCATCCTTGAGTGGGAAAGCCAATATGTAGTGGTCATGGGTAGATTCATCTCTTGATTAAATCCAGTAAGTTAATCTCTAAGGGGTGTCTTTACCATCTTGTGAGGGTTGGGGATGTGGAGTCTAAAGTCCTTTCCATAGAGTCAGTTCCGGTTGTAAATGAGTATCTTGATGTCTTCCCAAATGACCTTCTTGGTGTTCCTTCCGAAAGGAAAATAGACTTTGGCATAGACCTTCTCCTTGATACTCAACCCATTTCTATTCCTCCTTACCATATGGCCCGACGGAGTTGAAGGAGTTGAAGGAACAATTGAGGGAGTTATTGGAGAAGGGATTTATTAGGCCTAAACAATCACCTTGGAGTGCACCAGTGTTGTTTGTGAAAGAAAAGGATGGGTCCCTTAGGATTTGTATTGACTTTCGACAACTCAACAGGGTCACCATCAAGAGTAGGTATCCTCTTCTAAGGATGATGATTTGTTTGACCAATTGAAAGGGCTAGCCATTTCTCTAAGATTGATCTTTGGTCCAGGTATCATCAAGTGAAAGTGAGGGAGTGTGACATTCCCAAGAAGGCCTTCCGGACTAGGTATGGGCATTATGAATTTATGGTGATGTCTTTCAGGTTGACCAATGCACCAGCTATCTTTATGGACCTAACGAATAGGGTCTTTAAATCCTACCTTGATTCCTTTGTTGTGGTGTTCATTGATGACATTTTGATCTATTCTTGCGGTGTGGAGGAGCATAGGGCTCATTTGAGGGTTGTATTGCAAATATTAAGGGAGGAGAAATTGTATGCAAAATATGAAAAGTGTAAATTTTGGTTGAGGGAGGTTGCCTTCCTAGGACATGTGGTGTCGGGGGATGGTATTAAGGTGAATCCTAAGAAGGCTGATATGATTAGGAATTGGCCTACAGCATTAACCTCATTGGACATTAGAAGTTTCTTCGTCTTAGAGGGATACTATCAGAGGTTTGTGAATAGGTTCTCTTCTATTGCTTCTTCTCTGACAAAATTGACTCAAAAGAGGGCTAAGTTTTTGTGGTTTGATGAATGTGAAAGGAGTTTCCAAACATTGAAAGATAAGCTTGTGTCCGCTCCTATATTATCACTACCAGATGGGCTTGAGGGATTTATTATGTATTGTGATGCTTCCCAAGTTGGTTTAGGTTGTGTGTTGATGCAAAATGGTAAGGTCATAGCTTATACTTCTAGACAACTCAAAGTGTATAAAAAGAACTATCCTACCCATGATTTTGAGTTAGCCGCCATTATGTTTACATTAACGATTCAACATCATTACTTGTATGGATACATGTTGATGTGTTCACCGATCATAGGAGCCTATAGTATGTCTTCACTCAAAAGCATCTCAACTTGAGGCAAAGAAGATGGTTAGAACTTCTTAAGAACTAGGATATGAGTGTACATTATCATCCCGGTAAGACAAATGTGGTGGCAAATGCTTTAAGTAGGGTGTCTATGGGTAGCCTAGCACATGTTGATGATGATGATAAGGAGATGGCTAGGGAGGTGCATCGACTGGATAGATTAGGAGTTAGGTTGGAAGAGGTTGGTAAGGGGGTATTGTTGTTGTTGATAGTTCTAGGTATTCCTTGTTGATGAGGTGAAGGAAAAGCAAGATTTTGATTCCTCGTTAGAATTGAAGGACTTGGCAAAAGAGGGCAAGGTGAAGGTTTTCTCCCAAAAGGGAGATGGTGCCTTTAGGTACCAAGGTAGGTTGTGGTGCCTTGTGTTGATGGTTTGAGGGAGAGAATCCTTAGTGAGGCCCATAACTCTTCTTGTTCTAACCACCCCGATTCCACCAAAATGTATAGAGACTTGAGAGATGTGTATTGGTGGGGAGGCATGAAGAGGGTCATTACCAAATTCGTTTTTGGTTGTCATAGTTATCAACAAGTCAAAGCCGAACATCAAAGGTCAGGTGGCCTAACCCAAGACATTAAGGACCCTACTTGGAAGTAGGAAGAGATAAATATGGATTTTATGGTTGGGTTTCCCAAAGCTAAAAAGGGTTTTGATTCCATTTGGGTTATGGTTGATAGGATGACAAAATTGGCTCACTTTATACCATTTAAGACTACATATGGGACTAAAGATTATGCAAGGTTGTACATTCATGATTTTGTAAGGTTGCATGGGGTCCTTTTGTCCATCATATTGGATCGTGGGGCACAATTCACTTCAAACTTTTGGAGGTCCTTTTAAAGGGGTGTTAGCACAAGTGTTAAGCTTAGTACGGCCTTTCACCCTCAAAAGGATGGCCAAGCCGAAAGAACTATCCAAACCCTTGAGCATGCGCTTAGAGCATGTGTGTTGGAGCTCAAAGGTAGTGGGGATGATCACCTTCCGTTGATTGAGTTTGTCTACAACAATAGCTATCATTCTAGTATTGGTGTGGCTCCTTTTGTGGCCTTTATGGTAGGCATTGTAGATCACCAGTTGATTGGTAAGAGGTTGGTGAGGCAGCTTTGTTGGGACCAGATCTGGTTATGGAGGATCTTGAAAAGGTTAAATTTATTAGAGAAAGGTTAAAGATGGCTAAAAGTCGTCGAAAGTCTTATACCGACGTGAGAAGAAGGGATCTTGAGTTCAATGTTCGTGATTGAGTCTACTTGAAGGTGTCACCCATGAAAGGTATGGTCCATTTTGGTAAGAAGAATAAGTTGAGTCCAAGATACATGGGTCCTTATGGGGTGATGAAAAGGGTTGGAAAGATAGCTAATGAGTTGGAATTGCCTAGAGAAATGGATTTGGTCCATCCGGTGTTTCATGTGTCCACGTTGAGGAAATGTGTAGGTGATCCGAATGCCATTGTGCCTCTTGATGTTGTGGCTATTGTTGAAGATAATTTGACATATGAAGAGGTTTCGGTTTTGATCATGGATAGGCAAGTGAAGAGATTGAGAAATAAAGAGGTTGCTTCCATTAAGGTCCTTTGGAGGAATCAACAAGTTAAGAGGCCGAAGCGAACATGCAAAAGCGATATCCTAACCTTTTCCACTCCAATCAAGCCTAAGGTATTGATCTAATTCTTTATATGATCTCAAGTCCTAAGTTCAGCGCTCACTTCATTGCATATGTTCATGTTTAAAGTGATAAGTTCATGATGATTTTACACTTGATGACATTTTTGAAATGATGTTTAAGTGCATTGCTTCATTCTTGTGTGGGCTGACATTGTCATGTTTATGTCTCATATATGTTTCTTTGACATTCGGGGACTTATATTCCCAAGGGGGAGATATTGAAACGACCTCAAAAAGTGCCCGAAAATGTGCCTCGGAAGTGCCTAGAATCGTAATTTCCATATATCTCAAAATCCGTGTGTTATATCGAAAATCTGACTTCATATTCTTGTTCAGGGGGGTCATTTTTAGTAGAAGATGGTTCTAACCTTGATTTAAGAGCAAACGGTTAGCAATATCAATTTTTCAAAAAAAAAAGATTTCCAGAGAGCTTTTCATGCCTCTGGCGTGACGCGCCAAGGGCGCGCACTATTATTGTTTTTGGTCCAGTTTTGACTTTGGTCCAAGACTTTTAAGTCTTGGGCCTAAGTGTTCCCAAACATGGAAACACCTATACTTAGCTATTTTCACCCTCATATCATTCTAAACATTTCCCAAGACTAATTCAAACACCTATACTTAGCCAAATAATTTACTCCTAAACTCAAGTCTCAAGACCCTCTCCGAATCTAAGGATTCCTCTCAAGCTTCAAGTCTCCATCTCCAATCTTCGTCAACTTCATCTCCAAGGCTAAGGTATGTGAGTTTCTTTCATGGGTTCCTTTCACCAATGATACCCAAGCTCTCGTTACTCAAAATTTCATAAGAAAAGTTGATTTATTCATGGGTCTTATTTATTATGAAATTCACTACACACTATGTTCAGATTCATGAAATTGTGACTGTTTTACCATGTTTTGAGCTACGAATCTAAGGTCTATTGTAAGATTTGATGAAGGGTTTTGATGTATATTGCTTGAGGGTGTTACTAAGTATCTATTGAAGGTTTTTCATTGAATTTTACTAACATGATTTCGCTCTTGAATTGTATGGTTTTACACTAGCACTACACACGCTCTAAGTATTTGATAAAATGTCCGGTTATGGATTCTTGAGGAATTGAAGGCCCAATGCATATTTTATGAGTTGAATGATTATATGATGATTATATGATGATGAAATGATGATGGAATAATGATGAAAGTGATGTATGTGTATGATGACTATTTGATAATGAAAGGAATGTGTGAATATGATGATTGTATGATGATGAGAGGAATGTATGGCTAAAATGACTATATGATGGTGGGAGGAATGTATATATCTAAATGTGAATTCATCTCTATAGTGTTAGGGATGACCATGCCTAGCTCGGGGGTTGTAGGCCCGAGTAACCTATTAAAGGGTTGGTACCTCAATCGCCTAGCTTAGGGGGTGGTAGGCCCGGGTAATCTTGTTGGGGTTGGTACCCATCAACCTTGTTGGGGGGTTTGTACTCCATCAACCCGTTGGGGTGTTTGTACTCCATTAACCATGTTAGGGGTTTGTACCCATCAACCTATTGGGGGGGTTTGTAATCCATAAACCTCATGAAGGGTTTGTACCTCAAGCGCCTCTCCAAGGAGGTGGTAGGCCTTGAATTGCACTAAGAATGGTCACTCCCTACACATGTGTTGTATTCTATGAAAGTATGATTTAATTCAATCATCTTCGATTCATGTCATATTGCCATATGCTCATCCGTTGAATAACTAAGCATTTTGACTATGATACCTGTCTATTGTTGCATTGCATTCTACATACTTAGTATATTCAAACGTACTAACACATACTCTATGCCTATATGATGTCACCATGTAGAAACCGGTGTACCGCTTGATCATCCTCCTTCTCCTCCACTTGGCTAGTACGACTTCTATCAAACTTATTGGTGAGTCCTCCATTCCAGCAATGTTACTCATGATCTCTTGCTATGTATTAAGAGTTCTCTCTTGACTTATGTATTGACTATGAGGGTGATCCCGGTTGCATTGTCTTGGACCCGACTATTATCTATGTAGTAGAGGTGTTGTTGGACATGTTATGTATTTATGCTATGAGATTTGACTCTATTAACTCTTGTTGTTTATGATAGGAAGACTCCTCCTTAGTCCCTTTACCCTTGTTTTTAATTATTCATTGATAGTTTTTTGCTTTCGTGACCAAGGATGTGTAATGATATATTAAGAGGCTTGCTTGGGATCTCTTCGGGTTCCCCATGCGCTGTGTCACGTCTAGGCCCTAGGCTTGGGTCATGACAATAATCATATGGTGGCACATAGTTTAGAGACTAAAGGCTTTATCTAAGGACCCCTTGAGTTGAGCCCCTACCTTAAGCCTCAATCGGTGCTAAGTCTAATCCATGAAATACTTGAAATAATCATAACTTTAATCATAACATGAATAACTTGTAAGAGACATGATAACTTTACATGAGTAGCTCACTTACATACTTGACCTCTACTATGAGTTTAACTTGAATATGAGGGAAAAATAGAAATCATGCTTGACCCCTCAACTTGACATGGATGGCTCACAAGAGGATAAAATCTTGAAATAGGGCTCAACTTGTCACTTGTAAAATGATAGATACCTTTCATGAATTAAATACACACTTGGGAGCCCATAATTTTCATGAAAACAGTTGACTTGTAAATAGTGCAATAGTTTTTCAACAACATACAAATACTTGTCATGTAAATTTATACAAAAATATCTCATCAACATCAAGAATCCTTTTCAAGTAATTTAGTCGTTCACATGGTGGAGATATGTCCTTGTACTTAAAATAATGCATTCCAAGAGTAAAGTTCAAGAGATTAGTAAGATTAATTTATTTCAAAATTATTCAAATCATCCCATTAATATTGCAGTAAAACCCTTATACTTTAAGAAGGTATCATATTTCAAGATATATAGGAAAAATAATTAGTTTAATCAAGAATCCTTTTCAAGTAATTTAGTCATTCACATGGTGGAGATATGTCCTTGTACTTAAAATAATGCATTCCAAGAGTAAAGTACACGAGATTAGTAAGATTAATTTATTTCAAAATCATTCAAATCATCCCATTAATATTGCAGTAAAACCCTTATACTTTAAGAAGGTATCATATTTCAAGATATATAGGAAAAATAATTAGTTTAAATCATTCTTAATCAACCCATCATGATAATATACACCATCTTTCAAAAAACAAAAAATTGTCATGGGAGCATGAAATCCATCTTAAAACAAACACCAACAACATTTTGATATAAAACATCATTTCTTGTAAAATCCATGTAAAGGACATATGTATAATGCATACTAATATCTTCATAAACAAAGGTCCATAAATACCATAAAAATAATCCATAAATACCACATAATACTTTATTTCATAACAGTGCACAAAATAAAACATAATAGAATGCATAGTAGTAATATCATATTCAAGAGTTCATAAATAATAATAAAGATTCATCAACTTCATGTAGCAGGAAGGGTGAAGTGGTTGGAATTGTGAGAAGGAAGGTTCCTACAATGAAACCCACATACAAGATTTTTAAGTCGTTCGAAGAAAATTAGAGGAACACTTGAGGCTTGAGTTGGGGTCTTGAATTCCAATGTTGGTCTTTGAGATTTCTTTAGATTCAAAGGATTAATGGGTAATGTTTTGGACAGAATTTTGAGAGGGCTTTGGGGTTCATAGGGTTGAAAATGGCTAAGGAAAGGGGTCTTTCACATTTAAATAGCCATTGAATTATTACCCAAATGCCCTTGGATGGAACAAGCAAATTAGGGGAAAACATTGCACTGGTCCGCACCTAGGTGCGACCTAGACCAGTTGCGGAGGGTCATTTACATTGCGCCGCACCCAATGTGCGTCGCACCCTGGGCGCGAAGGCATACTGTTTTGATGGCCCATTGCAAAAATTAGTTTTTGAAACGGGTCTTTTAAAATTCAAGGGCTATCCTTTTCCTACTCAATTTTGCCCCCTGGACAAGAATATGAGATTGGATTTTTGAAATTAAGCACAGTTTTTGAGATCTGCAAGAATTATGATATAGAGCAATTCTGAATCTCATGAGGGGTGTTACATATTTGACCCATGAAACTCTGGTGGGTTCATCCACATAAAGCCTCGTACTCTCATGGCCGGAGTAGGAACTTGAGAAAGAACGATGACCTCTCTATTGGATTAGTTGGTGGGCTTGTTCCAGCAAAATGAATGCCACTCTAAACTCTGCATGAGACACTCCATCATCCTACTGGAGTGGAGGGACCTATTCCTCTAGAGCGCCTCACTGATGGGGAGCTCTTCATGGCGGTATGATCTGGGAACAAGAAAAAGCCCATCATTAGTTAGCGAAAAACTTATTCAAGTCTTAGGCATATCATGAATAAGAAAGAAGGAAGACTTTTCTAAACTATCCCATAGCCTCACTTAAGATAGTGGTACACTTAACAACCTTCAATGAGACTCTATGCTACGGGGTATACATGCATATCCAAGGAACATTTCAAAATATGGTGTTCTGATACCAAGTTTGTCATGACCTGGCCTAGGGGCCTAGTCATCATATGGCAAATGAGATATCCTAAGGCACCCCACCTAAGACACTAAAGTATCTTAAGAATTCATAAGCATTAAACAAAACTTTTGCAGAAGACATGCGGGAAAGGGACTATGAGCCATTTTTATGCAAACATTAAAAAGCAGTGAAAATAGATACATCATTTTGTCCATAAGAATACCACTAATTCATAACAGAAAGAATGACATGGTTGATTTCCATCAAATAGGAATAAATCCATAAATGTTCAACCTAGAATATGAAAGCCTCAGAAGGATCATAAATACATCATTTAAACAAAATACAAAACTGAGTGGAAAATAGGTGGAGTCCCGAACTAAGGGCTCACCACAATAACAAGCTATTCTTGAACGCCTACTACTAGCAATGAGCCTGTGGAGCAGTACCTGTATCTACATGGTCAAATCATGCAATAAAAATATGCGTTAGTACATTTGAATGTACTAAGTATGTGAGATACAATGCACGGATAAAATTGTAATGCCATCACAATTAAACATATCAGATATATATACATAAGATAAATCAGTCATGAAATAAGCGTAAACATGCATAAAGAACATGGCGCAGATCAATAGGAGACAATGCATAAGAAAATACATAAACTGAAGACATATCATAGGATCATAAAATTTGTGGGAATGGACCATAATCGACAATAAGACCATATGAGCTAGTACATGGAATTCAATAAACTCCTTTTATTGGAAAAAGTTCAATGCCTCCTCCAATGGGAAAACAGGACTCTTCTTGCCAAGGTAGATATCCAAAACATGAAACCTTATAATTGCATCTTTCATAACTTTGGGCCTACGTGTATCCACTAGCCTAGCCTACAAGGCTCCTATGGTGGCACATAGTCAGGGACATTGAGTTTTAGCTTTAAGGGACCATGCCTCAACTAATGGGATGAGTCCCAGTCCCAAGTCCTCTCGGTGCTTAGTCATCCCACAAAAACTTTGAAACGTGCTCGTAGATTTATAAGTAGCAATCAACAAGAGCAGCTTGAACTTAAGAATCTTTCTTAAACATCTTTTAGGGAAATTAACATCATACATTTATATTTGGTAAACTTAGCTTTGAATCTCTTTATAAATGCCCTAATCATAATCAGTAGTCATAGGAAACTTTCATTGTAAATAAGGTGGTCTTAGTTTTAGCATGGAACAATCATAAATCACACAAGTCTTAGGAAATTTCTTTTAAAAGGAACTTCAAAACCACCCAACCTTGATCATATGAAAACTCATCATGGAATCAACATCATATTCCAAATATGTATATATTTACTTAGCAAAATAGTCATTGAACTCCATGAGTATCATATAATAGCATAAAGATCACAAAATCATCATAAGCATGTACTTTAAATTGAGGAACATAAAAAAAGGTAAAAATACGTAATAGGAAACTTTATGGGTGAATGAATACCCATAAATTAACTCATATATTTGGGGAACTAAGGAGAAACGAAAATTGAAGCCTTTGAGGAAGAAACCTTGGGAACCCTGGCCTTGTTCTTGCCTAGTCTTAAGAGCCTCTTTGCCTTAGAGAATCTGAGGGTAGAGAATGATAGGAATTAGGCCTTGAAGGCTGAAATAAGTCCTTTTTTGTCCCCAAAATAACATAGTTCAGGAATAGAAATATGGGAAATGACCAAACTTTCCCTTATTAAAATCTGTTAGGAGAAACCTGCGGAACTCTGGTTACGGGTCATAGATCAACTTACAAGCTAAAAGTTCCCTCATCTGATGAATCATCTAAAAATTTTGAAAATTGACCTTGCTGAACGGAAAACCATGAGCAACTATATGGGCCTTTAAGGGAATAGGAAAGTTTGAAAATTCCCTTAATGAATCTGGCATTCCAAACCACAAGACCTCAGTTTATGGGCCGTACAATGAAGCACGACCAATACTATTGTTCATAAGCAAAGATCCAAAAATCATTATTTTTTGGCCTAAAATCACAGACTATCTTATGACCCATAAAATGGATCATGAGCCATGAAAACCCATAGTAGTTCTCTTCCATACTTAACCAAAATTCCAATCTCTACGACCCCATTTACGATTAACATAATGACCTGTAAGATATTTCACGACCCGTAATCTTTTTCATACTTCCTTTCCAAACTTTAATTTTCCCAAGGCGCAATCCATGAGGCCTTTGTACAGTCCATGAACCAAACAATGACAGGTTCTTAGGTCTCGTGGCTTCAATCCAGTGACCAAAACTCAACTTTTTTGCCTTAGTCTCAACTACAAATTTACAGGTCGTTACATTGCATTAGGAAAATGATCTTAGATCTTCTTTGGTTTCTTTAGAGTTGTCACGCACTGAAATTTGGGTGTGATAGCACTCACCTAGCCCATAAAAGCGAGCCATCCTAAACCTAAACATTTTAATAGAATAATAAAAGTGGAAGATAAAATAGTCTAATCAGATAGGTAAGCATAGCAAATCAACACTATAACTATCCTAGAACTTGTGTCATATGTACAGGCCTCTACTATTAAAAATACTCAAATGATAATATAAGTCTCAATGGCTAGTTTAAAATAGAACATAAGATAAAATAGAATCCTCGAAGTTCTGCCAAAGAGACGACCAGGTACCTCTCAAAGGGTCTAGAAGCTCGATCCTATAACTGAGAAGATGTCATGGCCCGGAACTAAGGTCTAGGTGTGACATGGCAAATAGGAACCCTAAGGTCCCTAAATAAGACTTAAAGTATCAAAATTTTCATTATCGACTCGGAAGTGCATAATGAAGTAGTAAACACGTAGTTTTAACGGACGATAAAGTAGGACTCATGCTATGGGGATGTTACAGGGATAGGTATTAGCATGATCCACTTAGTACATAACATATAGAAACTAGGGGGTGGGTAAGTATGTCTCACTCAATGGGGATAGATCGAGACTTATGACTTTGTACATCTCCACATCATATCATAACCACTATTATAATATCTGTACTCAATAGATAACCATAACCAAAATCTCCAAATAGCAAGATATAGCATATATCTGTACAAGAGTCTACATATTGTTTAATAATGCCTTTAAGTCATAGAATAGGATGGGGGCTAAGATATGTCCCGAGCTCACCCTTAAAGTAAATATAACATAAGTAGAAGTAACATAATAGGTAGATGGATGATTGCTTGTCTTTGGATGATAGGAAAAACTATATCAATTTTCATGAATATGAACTAGACGTCAAAAGGTGGATGAATATAGTCTGTGGTCCCTACATGATTAGTTCATGTAGGCAAAAAGTATGCGTTAGTATATTTGAATGTACTAAGTATAAGGGCATGCAATGGATATGAACTCATTAAACCTACATCTAATGTTAGATGACAAGGGAACATATATAGAATAATGTATATAATGAAGGAAGGATAATATATCAATATTCCAGGAAATTCATGATGCATGCAATGCCATAATACTTCAATATAGAAGGGATGAGACCTCAACTGACATATAATACCAAGAGAGCTATTGCTTGTAATTCTGAGGTCATCCTCACATCAGACAAGTGGTGGTTTACTTGACATAGGTAAACCATACTTCTCCTTATGGGACTCCCATTTCGGAGAAGAAACATTCCTTACATGCCTCCTATTTCGGATAGGATTTTTGTATCATATCAAATCGAATCAAAGTTGTAACTACACCTCATGGCCTCCGATTTCGGTGAAGGTTACGATAAACAAAGATCTATGTTAGCAAATAGTTCAAGAGAAAGGAAGAGGACCCTCAGGGATAGTCCTGTCGCCTCCACTCTCATTCGGTGCTAAGTCATCATCCCACAAGAATACATATAAGTATACATGCTTTCAAAAGAGGCTCAAGTCATTTCAAATCATTTCAATGCATACTTAAGCTTAAAAGCCAAACATTCTTCATAATCATGCACACTTGGCTCAAAAGCCAAATCATACTTCAAATCGAACCTTCACGTATAGGAATAGCTCATTCACACATATACAAGATGGTGTAAACACTCGGAGTTGCTCAAATTGTGATATCATAGACATTTATATGGTCGCATTCTTGTCAAAACCATATTTTATCAAAACATATATGGGCTTAGCCCACCGAATAATTTTCATCAAAACCATATCCACAAACATATGTGGGCTTAACCCACCAAATAATTTTCATCAAAACGAATTCTCATGTATGCATATGTCATGAATGATGTGAGGATAGCATGGGCAATGGACATTTAAACTTAAATCAGCAATATAATATTAAATTCAACTAAATCCATAAGTAAATCACATTTAAATCTCAATTTAGATTACCCATGCTTAAACCAAACTTTAAGGGACAATGCACAATCAATTCTTGATAATGTTCATGCAATTCATCATATTAGGGCTTAAATCACTTTAAAAACAATAATTAAACATAGCCCATATCTTAATTGAATCAAATAAATAATAATCTAAAAGATCAATATTTAAAGTAAGCTCCATTTCATAAAATCAAGTGTAAAAGAATTTCCAGGTCTTCATGGTTGAAAGGGACCATGAATCAATACTACATATGTTAGCTAACCAAGAAAAATCAAGAAAAATTTGATTGAAGAAGAGACCCTTCCTTAAGCTCCAAGTCAATCCTCCGTGGTTCACTTTAGGGGAGTTCTTTTGATCAGATTTGAATAATTCTAAGTGTGTGAATCGAATTTGAATGAGAATAGAGGAGATTATGTCTTTTAAGAGGCTTAATATAGGTTAGAAAGTCACAAAAAACCCTTAGGAATGACCAAAATTATAGGAAAACCATTAATGAAACGGATTTCAAAAAGTTGCCAGGGTCCCTAAAGAGGCCATATGGCCCGTGTAGGGGCACATGGATCATGCAACCTTCCATATGGCTTCAGTTAGACAAATTATCACTAACAAAGTTTCGAGACGGTGATTTCATACTCAGAAGGTTTAACTAACACCCATACAGTAGGCCTACAACCTGTGAAAGGTCATACGGACCATATGAGGTTCATGGGTGAAGTGCCTTGGGCAATATATGGTTTTCAGGGCCAAGATTACTCTCACGAGCCACTACATGGCCAGTGAACTATCACACGACTCGTGTATGGTTCATGTGATGCATGCCTTGGTCTTGAACTGCAAATTAAGGCCAACACTCCAAATACAAGGCCAAGGGACACCTCAACGCTCCTCGACATGGCTCGTGGTGAGTCACACAACCTGTGGAGGTGCCCATGTGGTGTCACCTTGGTCAAAAACTTTCTGAAACCAAACTCCATGCACTATTTAGGCCTTACAAAGTTTGGTTCCTTACATCATCTCCCCCTTGGGAATACGCATCCACGAATGTGGTAGAATAACGGTTGACATGCTTGACTTGAACATGAAACATCCAAACACAAGGACACAATCCATATTTCATTACTTGAAAATCATAAAGTCATTAAAACTCATATCAAAATATCTTTAAATCATTCAAAACACTTTTAGATCATTTTAGTGCACATATATACATATCATGTCATTGAACTTAAGAGTGAAAGAATGAGGACCATTTGGAATAGGAAGAACCTAATACCTTAGGCTTGAGTAGATTGGAAAGTATGGGGATATTATTTCATCAAGTCGAACTCTGCCTCCCATGTAACACTCTTCACATGTTGATTTCTCCAAAGCACCTTAACTGAAGCTACATCCTTGTTGCGAAGACGGTTCACTTGCCTATCCAAGATCTCAACCGGGACTTCCTCATAAGATAAGTTCTCCTCAACCTCAACATCTTCCAAAGGCCCAATTGCACTAGGATCATCAATCAATTTCTACAACATCAACACATGGAAAATTGAGTGAATAGAACTCAAATTCAGAGGCAAATCCAATCTATAGACCATATTCCCAATCCGCTCAACAATCTCATAAGGGCCTACCTATTGATGACTTAGCTTGCCCTTCTTACCAAAATGCATTACACGCTTCATAGGTGAGAACTTCATATCCACCCAATCACCAACAAGAAACTCAAGATCCCTCTTAATAATATCCAAAAAAGACCTTTGATAACTTTGAGGCATCCTCAACCTCTCCCTAATCAATTTCACCTTCTCCATGACCTCCTACTCCAAATTTGGGCCAATCAAAGCTATCTCCCCCAACTTAAACTACCCCACCGGAGATCTACATCTTCTACCATACATAGCCTCAAACAAAGCCATACCAATGCTAGCACGAAAGCTATTACTATAAGCAAACTTGATGAGTGGTAGATGATCGTCCCAATTATCCTTAAATCCCAACACACAAGTCCTCAACATGTCATCCAAAGTTTGAATTGTTCTTTTGGCTTGTCCATCGATTTGAGGGTGAAATATGGTACTTAGAGTCACCTTAGTGCCAAGTCCTTTTTGAAACGATCTCCAAAAATAAGAAGTAAATTGGGTGCCACGATCCGATATGATTGATCTAGGCATACTATGCAACCTTACCAACTCTTGGATATACAACCTTACATACTCTTCGGCGTTGAAGATAGTCTTGACCAGTAGGAAATGAGCTGACTTAGTCATCCGATCAACAATAACCAAAATTAAATCAAATTGCCTTCGGGTTCGGGGCAAACCAACCACAAAATCCATGTTCACATCTTTCTACTTCCAAGTGGGAATCTCAATATCTTGGGTCAAACCACTGGGCCTTTGATGCATTACCTTCACTTGTTGATAGTTAGGGCATTTGAATACAAACTTGACTATATCTTTCTTCATACCATGCCACCAATACACCTCTCTCAAGTCTCGATACATTCTAGTAGATCCTGGATGAATAGAATAACGAGAGTTATGGCATTTACTCATGATCACCTCCCTAAGACCATTAACATCCGAAACACATAATCAATCTTCATATTGAAGCGCACCATCTTCCCCTTGGGAGAAAACCTCTATCTTCTTTTCGGTAACTAACTACTTCAACTCAACTAATGATGGGTATAAATCTTTCTTAGCCACATCAACAACCACAGGAGATTGAGCTCCATCTTGAACATGAATACAACCATCATTAGATTCAGCCAATCGAACACCCAACCTAGCAAAACGATGAACATCCTTTACCAACTCTTTCTTCCCTTCATCAACATAAGCCATACTCCCAATAGATAGTCTACTAAGAGCGTCTGTTACAACATTTGCCTTGTCGAGATGATATTGAACACTCACATATAGTCATTAAGGAGTTTCAGTCACCTTCTTTACCGCAAATTAAGATCTCTTTGGGTGAACACATATTGGAAACTCTTATGATCGATGAAGACATCAACATGAACCCTATAAAACTAATGTCTCCAAATCTTCAAGGCAAACAATATAGCCGCTAGCTCAAGCTCATGAAGTCGGGTAATTATGTTCATGCACCTTCAATTGCCTTGATGCATAAGCTATCACCTTACCATATTACATAACCACACAACCAAACCCAATTTGAGAATCATCACAATACACCGCAAATCCATCTAAGTTGTCTGGTAGAGTTAAAATAACAGCTGATGTAAGCCGATCTTTCAAAAGTATGAGTACTCTTCTCATATTCGTCCGACCATACAAACATAGCCTTATTCTAAGTTAACTTATTCAATGGAGAAGCAATGGATGAGAAACCTTTAACAAACCTCTCAATAACTAGCTAACCCAACAAAACTTCTAATATCCGAAGGAGTCAATGGTCTAGGCCAATTCTTCATGGCCTCGATCTTCTTCGAGTCAACCTTAATACCATCAGTGGATATCGCAAGCACAAGTAAAGCTAAAACTTCTAATACCTAAAGAAGTCAGTAGTCTAGACCAATTCTTCACAACCTCATCTTTTTTCGGTCAACCTCAATACCATCATCGGATACCGCATGCCCAAGAAAAGCTATCTCACCCAACCATAACTCACATGTACTAAACTTAGCATACAATTGCTTCTCCCCCAAAGTCCAAAGAACCAACCTCAAATGATCCATATGCTCCCGTTCACTTCGGGAATAAATAAGGATATCAACAATGAATACAACCACAAAACTATTAAGAAATAGCTTGAATACCCAATTTATAAGGTCCATAAACACCACTGGAGCATTAGTCAAACCAAACGACATCACCAAATATTCAAAGTTCCCATATGTAGTTCGAAAATCCATTTTAGAAATGTCACACTTCCAAACCTTCAATTGATGATAATCAAAGTAGAGATCAATCTTTGAGAAATGGGTGGCTCCTTGAAGTTGGAAAAACAAGTCATCGATCCTAGGAAATAGGTACTTATTCTTGATGGTTACCTTATCTAGTTTCCTATAATCAATGCACATTTTAAGTAACCCATCTTTTTTTCTTACAAAAAATACTGGACCACCCTATGGTGATATACTTGGTATAATGAAGCTTTTCTCCAACAAATCCTTCAATTGATCTTTCAACTCCTTCAACTCAACAGGTTCCATATGATAAGGAGGGATAGAGATAGGTTGAGTATTTAGGAGGAGATCTATGCCAAAGTCTACTTCTCTTTTAGAAGGAATACCAGGAAAATCTCCAAGAAACACATCCAAAAACTCATTAACTACTAGAACCGACTCCAGAGAAGGTGAGTCAGACTCCATATCTTTGACCCTTACAATATGATAGGTACACCTCTTAGAAATCATCTTTCGGGCCTTGAGGTAGGAAATAAATCAACCTCTAATATAAAGTCACTACCCTTTCATTTACGAACAGGTTCATCAGAAATTAGAACTTAACCTGTCGAGTCCTACAATCTATAGAGGCATATGAAGCGTGTAACTAATCCATCCCAAGAATAGTATCAATATATAACATCTCAAGTCACAAACGATCACAAGGAAGAACTTTATGCATAACAAAGACAGGACAACCCCGATAGACTCTTCGATCGACAATAGACTCACCCACAGGAGTATAAACTGAAAAGGGATCCCTTAAAATTTTAGGGCCCAAACTAAACTTAACAGCCAAAAGATGAGTCATAAAAGATAAATTTGCACACAGATCAAGCAAAGCATAAGCATAAAAAATGACAAAATTTTAATATACCAGTCACAACATGTAAAGTCTCCTCTACTTCCAGTTGGGAATGTAAAGCATAGAACCTGTTGTTTCTGGTGGCACATCTTGTGGAGTTATTTGCTGGATTTGATCACATTGGGCTACTTAACCCTGACCTTTCTAGGTAGCTTTAGGACAATCAGAAATCTTGTTGCTCCTATTACTACACTCATAGCATGAACCCAAATCTCTCCAACTGTGTGATTCTGTCCGCACTTGTCACATCAGGGAGTAATGGCCCACCTCGAACCTGTGGCTTGGGAGGAGACACCCTAGTATTGGGAAAGCATTTGAACCTTGCCTTGTTGAAAGTGACCATAACTACCCTGACTCTTGGAGTTGGAGAAACCACCATCATAATGAGCCCTCTTAGAATTATACACCATCTTCTCCTTGAGCTTTTCTCCTTCAATCTATTCAACATAATTCATGAGCCTGGAGATGTCCATATCCCGAATAAGTATAGTCGTACAACATTCTTTCACGACCAAATCAAAGATCCCAAAAATAAACTTGTGCATTCTTGCACGGGGATCAACCACTAGCATAGGAGCATTCTTTAAGAGCTTTGTGAACTTGAGGGCATAGTCCTTCACACTCATACCACTCGGTTTAAGGTTGATAAATTTTTGTCATCTTAACCTCCTTGAGATCAAGAGGGAAGAAATGATCCAGAAAGGCAAATTAGAACTCTTCCCAATTAACTCCAGCACCACAGACCCTCTCCATTAACCACTAAGTGTACCACACTTAAGCCACATCCTTCAACTGATCAGTAGCTAACTCAGCTTTCTCTTCAGAAGTCACTCTCATAAAAGTCAACACCTTAAGAGTTCATCATGAAATGTTGAGCATCCTTATTAGTCTTTGATATATAGAACTCTAGAGGATTGATCTAGGTAAAATCTGTCACTTTAGTAGTTGGAGTGATTGCGAGGAGAAAGATTGGCATGTCTATACTGGGTGGTCACCACTTGGGAAAGCATAGAAATAGCAATACAGAATTCACCATTAGTTACCAGCTATTCCATAGGCCCTTAAGGAACTTGTTCCTCATTCATTGGGGCCTATCTTGGTTGGGGAGCTCTTCGTGGAGGCATCTTTCAAGAACATCATCAGTGTTAGGAAACCATAATACACGGTCCAAAGTATGACAAAAGACATGAAGAAGAGAGACTATTCCTAGAACACCATCATAGCCTCCCACTAATAGGGATAGTGCACTTCACACCCATGAATAGGACTCTACTCGATGCGGCATGTTGGACTCCGAGGATTACTTATAAAACTAGTGCTCTGATACCAAGCTTGTCATTCTCAAACCTGTGGGCTAGGAGTGACATGGTGAATGGGAACCCAAGAGTCCCCAAACAAGCCTTAAAGTAAGTACATTCAGATCATTGGTTTGGAAGCGCATAATGAATTAGTAAAAATACAATTCTAAGGGGCGTGTAAGTATGACTCACTCTATGGGGATAGATCAGGACTTAGGACTTCCCATATCTCAATATAATATTATAACCAATATCATAATATCCATATTTAATAGATAGTGATAACGAAAATCTATAAATAGAAAAACATAGCTTATATCCGTAAAAAATCTACATATTGTCCAATAATGCCTGTAAGTCATAGAATAGGAGGGGGCAAAGACATGTCCCGAGCTTATCCTCAAAGGAAACATAACATAAGCATAAGCAACATAATGGGTAGATAGATAATGGCTTGTCCTTTGATGTTAGGTTTCACCATAACAACTTTAACGAATTCGAACTAGCCGTTGGAAGGTGGATGAATACTGTCTCAGATCCTTACGTGATTAGATCATGTAGGAAAAAAGTATGTGTTAGTATGTTTAAATGTATAAAATATGCGGGCATGTAATACATATGAACTCATTAAACCTATGTTCAATGTTAGATGACAAGGGCACATATATAGAAGGAAGTATATAAACAAGGAAGGATAATATATCAATATGCCATGAAATCCATGATGCATGCAATGTCATAATACTTCAATATATGGGGGATAAGACCTCAATGATATATAAGACCAAGTAAGCTATTACTTTGAATTTCAATGTCATCCCCACACCAGATAAGAGGTGCTCTACTTTCCAAAGGTAAACCATACTTCTCTTTACTGGCCTCACATTTCGGAGAAGTAACCTTCCTTATGGTCCTTCCATTTCGGATATGATTTTCATATCATATCCAATCAAAATCTTAACTTCACCTTTTGCGCCTCCCGTTTTAGTGAGGATTACCATAAAAAAGTACCTATGCTGCCATATAGTTCAAGAGAAAGGAAGAGGAACTTTGGGGATAGCCCTGATGCCTCCAATCTCATTCATTGCTAAGTCATGATCCTATAAGAATACATATATATGTAATGCTTTCAAAAGAGGCACAAATTAGTTCACATCGTTTTAATGCATACTTAGGATTAAAAGTCAAACATTCTTCATAATCATGTACACTTGGCTCAAAAGCCAAATCATACTTCAAATCGAACCTTCATGCATACGAATAGATCATTCACATATATACAAGATGGTATAAACACTCGGAGTTTCTCAAAGATCCATATCATGAACATTTATGTGATCATATTCTTATCACAACCATACTTTTATATGTTGACTTAATCCATCAAATAATTTTTATTGAAACCATATCCATAAACATATGTGGGCTTAACCCATTGAATAATTTTCATCAAAACTAATGCTCATGTATGCATATGCCATGGATAATGTGAGAGTAGTATGGGAAATGGAGATTCAAACTTAAATCAACAATACAATATGAAATTCAAGTAAATCCGCATTTAAATCACAATTTATATTACCCATGCTTAAAGTAAATTTTAAAGGGCAATGCATAATCAAATCTTCATAATATTCATACAATTCATCATATTAGGTCTTGAATAACTTCAAAAACAATAAGTAAACATAGCTCATATCTCAATTAAATCACATAAAAAATAATCTAAAAGACTCATGTTTAAAGGAAGCTCCATCTCTAAATTCAAGTGTAAAAGTGTTTGGAGTCTTCATGGTTGAAAGGGACCATGAATCAATCCCAAATCCTTAGCAATCCAAGAAGAAACAAGAGGAATTTGATTGAAGATGAGAACCTTCTTTACGCTCCAAGGCAAACCTCCAAGGTTAACTTTAGGGGAGTTCTTTTGATGAGAATTTGAAGAATTCTAAGAGTACGGATTGAATTCGAATAAGAATAGAATAGTGTAGGTCTTTTGAGAGGCTTAGGATACGTTAGACAGTCACAAACGATCTTTACGAATAGCCAAAATTACAAGAAAGCTATTAATGAAACGAATGTCAAAAAGTATCCAAGGGTCCCGTATAAAGGCCATACGGACTGTGTAGGGCCATAAAGACTGTGTAGCCGTCCATATGGTTTCACTTAGATAAGTTCTCAGTGACGAAGTTTCGAGATAGTGATTATATACTCAGAAAATATTCAGACCAACATCCATACAAGAGGCCATACGACCTGTGAAGTCACACAGACCGTATAAATTCATGTGATAAGTGCCTCAGCCAAAATGTGGTTTTCAAGGCCAAGGCTACTCTAACGCGCCACCACACTGCCAGTGAAGTGTCGCACAAGCCATGTGGTGTTTATATGATGCATGCCCTGGACTTGACTCTAACTTAAGCCCAACACTCTACACACAAGGCCAAGGGCCACCTCAAGGCTCCTCCACACGACCCTGGTGAGTAACACGACCCGTGGAGCTGCCCTTGTGGTGTCATCTTGGTCAAAAAAAATTTGGAACCAAACTCTATGCATTATTAAGGCCTTACCAAGTTTAGGTCCTTACAGAAGATCTATCAAATGGGATTGGGCTCACAACCTACATAAGATAGCAATGAGTGAGCATTAAACAACATGGTACTCAACAAATGAAAACTAACCAAAAGTAATGCAATCAAAAACGAAAGTACTTCTATCCTCTCAACCACATTCTGTCGAACTACACACCTGTACTCAGTAAAGTCCCAATACAACACATTGTACGAATAACATAAATATATACTCATCACATAGCATCATATCTCAAAATATCCAACTGAATATATAGAGTCAAATGGTTCAATAGATATCCAATATCATAAGCAAAACATATATTAATATCAAAGAAGGAATGATATGAGATGAGGCGGTTACGATGAGATGTAAATAATATGATACATTGTCAAATAATTGTGATGCATGTCTATCCTATGATACAAATTCACTAATAACTTCACATCGAAACCCATGGGGGCCTCACATGGATCATATATCAGCTAGAACCATTTCTTTTCGGCATCTACTAACATATCTACCCGAAATAATTTTCCTTCAGCTTTTCTTTTCATTATTTTTTTCTAGCCGAAAATACTTGCCTTTGGATTTTACTTTATTTTCTTTCTTTTGCTAGACGGAATCATTTCCCTTCGGCTTTGGCTTTTTTTCTTTCCTTTTCTATCCAAAATCATTTCCCTTTGACTTTTCATCATCAATGAAACATCAAGCAATACATGTCATTATAATATAATAAACACTTTCATAAGTATAAGAACATGCAAGATGGTCAAATGAATCATTTATTCATAATTCATCAATTATTTCATTGTGTTTCACATTTGCGTCATCAACAACACATTACATAATTATCACAATATAATATACTTTAACTCTTTCAATTACCCATAATTATCATAACTTAGGACAATTCATCATTTGAATTCTTACTTCACAAGCAATTAGTTTAACAATTTTCAACAACATCTCAATATATGCATTTAACTCAATATTTCACATAAAAGATTCAATAGATAATTTCATATAATGTAATTCAAAGTTCAAGAATCAAGACATTATGAATACTTTCACATTACCAATAATGGCATCACAAGCTCATTTCACAATATTATCTCACAAATCTAAGTCAACAACCATGGACATCATCTCATAATTCAAGTCATATATGTTATCATTTAATTTCCTCATTCTCATTACCTGAATCATACCCATTAAAATAGTTCACTAACCCTCAAGTTTCATATTGCAAGAAAATTCTAAGTTCAATCAACTCGACAAGGGTTAGGGTTTACTTGCTCCACTCAATAGTCAAACCAATCAAAAGAAAATCGATAATCCATAAGTAATCATAATCCCGCAATTATTTCACAAGTCAAGGACTCATAACATTTACAACTATCCAATCAAAAAATCCCATAATCAAAACCTATAATAATATAACTTTACCCAATTTCATGCCACAAATTACCCAAACTCACATACATAGGATATTACAAGGTTCAATCATACTTAATAAAAGATTAGAAGTCCACTTGACTTAGTCAAAGTCCCAATCAACTCATATCCAATCCTTTTCCCCTTATATAATACTCCAAATCATCACAACCTCAAGGGACAAATGATGAACCAGAAAATCGGATGAATAAATTCAAAAAATCAGCTCCAAAATACCAAATTGTTATAAAAAAAAATGAGATATACGCGTCAAAAGGAGTCAATTGATACCTATATTGATAGGAATTTTATCTGGGGATAAAATGGTCAAAAATTAGGTTATTTTTCAAAAATCTTGAATATAAAAATTAAGCTCAAAATCAGGTTCTACATGAAAAATGAAGTTTGTGGTAAAAATCCCATAAAACTTGAGTAGAAATTAAGGGAGAAATCATCATTTAATGTTTGAATCATGTTCTTGACAACTCATAAAAATTAGAGGTTTGAGACCAAATATTTCAAGTCAAAATCAATAATATAAATATTAAAAATAAAAGAATTTGTGTTTAGGAAGCTTACCAATGAAAATCAACGAAACATCTTGCTCAAACTTGCACCTCCAAATTTTTAAAACTCAAAAAATGAAAGAAAATAGAGAAGAAGTCAAAATGGGGAAGAAGGGGTATTTTTAGCAAATAAGGTAAAAGAAAATGGGACTGTTGACCGCGTTGACCTGCACTGACTATGTGTTCACTGGGCATTGATTGTGGCTAACTTGCACTAACACCCTTTAGGATATGCTTTTTGACCCACGGAACTAATCCAGAACCCTATAAATATGAACCAAATATGCCATCCTACCAAAAATGGTGTTCTAGATGCAATGGAATCATTAGAATTCACACTAGTAATTCTAAATATTGAATGTTGATCAAGTCAAACTTATGATCTAAATTCAACTAAAATGCAACATTGAATCCAAAATCTCCATTTTAACTTCGAATTCATTTCCATCGATTCTCCTAGAACAAATTTCGTATTCAAGAGCTAATGGTACCAATGGAATTGCATTAGGACACTTAAAACTCAAGTTGACCTCAACAACAACAACAATATTACCCTAGTCCCCTAAAGGCTCCTGCCCATTGTGGGGTAAGGGGAGTCCGATGTACGCAGCCTGACCCCTATATTTAAAAATATAGCGCGACTGTTTCCAGATGACCTCTGATGAGCATCGAAAGTTGCATTAACTAATTGCTACTTCACAATTGCAAGAAGCGCAGACAGTTTAAAGAGTCATTTTGCTTTATTCAATCATACCCCAAAGCCAAAAAATAGAGAATCTTTGGCTCCATCTGAGATTGATGGAAAGTCAAAACTCAAGTTGGCCTCAAAACTCAAAATTTCAACCTTTAAGGCAAACAGGAAGTTTTCACACGATTTTCAAAATTTGACTTTTCAACTCATCTGAAATTGACTAAAAGAAACTTTTGAGAAGGGAAAATTGTAATTTCCTTGAAAATGTGAAAAATGATCTTTGAGGTTATTACATTATCACCACTAAAACTGATATTCCTCCTTGAACATTAAGCCAAGGGAGGAGCCTCAGTAGAAGTAACCAAGAGTATGAAATACAAGTCTTAAAGTCATTAATTGCTTCCATGTAACCTCATTTCCTAGAGATATACCATCAAAATGTACTATCAAGAATAAGACTTAGGAACCAACATGAAATTCTGCCTTCCAAGAGTAATTATTATGCTAGAAACTAGCCAATGAACCAAACTTGAACCAACACCCTCATACCATACTATACTTATTAGGACGAATTGAAACGCCCCAAAAATGTGCTTCAAAAATGCCCATAATCGTAATTTTCATATTTCTTAAAGTCTGTGCATGATATCAAAAATCTGACTTCATATTTGCGTTCAAAGGGAAAAATTGAGTGAGGAATGGGTATAACCAAAATTTTAGAGTACCCACAGTAAAAAATAATTTTGCCCTGGCCGCGACGCGCTAGAGGCGCTAATCAATGTTAATTTTTTTGAAAAATTTTGTTTCGGCCCAAGGGCCTTACGGTCATAGCCCCATGCCCACATATGCGTGAAAACACCTATACTTAGCTATTTTTCAACTCTATATCACTCAAGACTCTCTCAAAATCCTCCCTAACACTTAACCAAATATTTTATCCAAATTCAAGTGTCTCAAGCATAATTTCAAATCTCAAGAACTCCATTTGTCACGACCAAGCCTGGGGCCTAGACATGACCGGTGAATAGGGAAGCCAAAGGAACTCCAAACAAGCCTCATAACATATCACCACACCTCATTGATCATGGAAGCGAGATAATTCATCATATGAAACATAAATAAAGAGAAATTGGGACTATGTGAGAAAGACTTATATTTAAATAGCTTGAATATCATGAGCAAGTCAAAGCTCAAGCATAATATATATCTTGTGCAATAACACATCTAACATAGAACTTAGTGGGGGCTAAGACAACAACCGAGCTCACCCTCGTAGTCAAAGTATATCAAAAAGGAAAGATAGTTTTTATTACATAGCATAAGAACATAGATATTTTCCTCGGACATGAGGACTCACCAACTAGCTTGAATGAATGTCACTAGCCACGTGGAGGAGGATCATGACCAAATAGAGTACCTGTTTCTACATGGTAACATCGTGTAGGCATAGAGTATGTGTTAGTATGTTTGAATGTACTAAGTATGTAGGATGCAATACAACAAGATATAGGCAACATAATCAAAATGCATAAACATAGACAATAGATAACATAGTAGCGATATGACATGTATGAATGATGCTTGAAGTAAAATCATGCTTATATAAATCATAAAATGTAAGTAGAATGAGACCATCCTTTGGCTGATGGGTTTACCACCTCCCATCCTAGGTGATTGACGTATAAACCCCTCAATTTGATTATTAACATACACCACACACCTCTAAGACGATTTAGGTATCAACCCCACAATTTGGTTAATGAGGTATCAACCCCTCAATTTGTTTAATGAGGTATCAACTCCTTAATATGGTTTATGAGGTATCAACCCCTCAATTTGGTTAATGAGATATCAACCCCTCAATTTGGTTAATGAACATCATTCCTTTTATCATAGTGGTCAAGGCGTAGTACCCCCTCATAAAGATATGGTCATCTTAGAATAATATAGATAATTCTCATAAGTATAGCTCATATAAATATTTATTTCATCATCATAAAGTCATTCAACTCATAAGACATGCATTGGACCTTCAATTCCTCAAGAAACCATGTCCGGATATTTTATCAAACACTTGGCGGGTGTGTAATGGGGGTACAAAACCACGCAATTTATAGGTCAAATCATGCAATAAAATCCATTGTAAAACCATAAATCAACACCTTGAAACACCCTCAAGTAACATACATTAGAACCCCTTATCAAATCTTACAATAGATTCAAGAATTATAGCTCAAAAAATAGCAAAACAGTCATAACTTTACATAGCTTTAACATAGTTCATAGACATGTTCATACTAGTAAACCCATTTGTAAAATCAAATTTAAATTATGCAAATTGAGTAATAAGGAGGTTAGGTCACCATGGTGGAAGGACCCAATGGTTGAAACCCACATATGTTAGGTCTAGAGTTGCTTGGAATTAAAATTGGAAAGAATGGAGGCTTGGAAATGATCTTGGAATCCAATCTTGCTCTTGGCTTTCCTTGAAATTGGATTGGGGGTTGATGGAGGCTCTCGAGACGATTTTAGATTGTGATTGAGACGAGAGTAGTAAAATTGGGTCCTTAGGAATAGGGTTTAGGTTTTTTAGGAAGGTTAAGATAGCCTAGGAAGTCAAAAAGGGTCATTAGAATAATTAGCATTTACGAAAATATCATTAGTGAACGGATGGAAAAAATGACAAAGTGTGGCCTCACTGGAGGTCTGACTGGTCGTATGGCACTCCACGGGTCATGTGGAGTGCCCGTGAGACAAGACTTAGCCTCAAAATTGCAATTGGAACACTTGGGAAAAAGTTAGCATCGACGTCACTTTGACGGACCACTTCACGGGCCATATGGTGCTTCACGGTCCATTTAGTGGTCCGTTGAACCACATTTGGACAAACAAATATGGCTTGGCCACTTCAAGCCCTATCCCCACGAGCCGTTATCCCTCACACGGCCAGTCAAGGGTACCCGTGGCACCTCCCTTAGCAAAAATCTCCCCTCATGACAACCTTGCCCCTCTTGCACACCCCCATGACCCTTCACATGGTCAGTGGCTAGCCACACGGCCCGTGACACTAGCCGTGTCAAAATCCTTAGGCCAAAAATGGACTTTTCCAGCCCCAAGCCATACAAATGGCCCGTCACACCCCTTACTGGTCGTCAAGCTATCCGTTTGACACCACTGCACAAGAGGGTCTCACAAAAACGACCAAAACTCCTTTATTTGACATCGGAATGATGTGAAAATAAGTGTATTGTGAATCTAACTCATAGGGATTCCCATTACTTAGGCCGAAAGTGTCCTTTTCCTGCCCATGATATTCAAACGGCCCATCCAAGGCAACACTGGCCGTTGAATTATCCGTGTGACATCATTGCACAGAAGGGTCTTATGAAAATGGTCATAACTCCCTCATACGACCTTGAAATGAGGTGAAACCAAGTGCACTGGAAGCTAACTCAAAGAGCTTTCATATGACATGTCATGCGCCACTCCATTCGAAGTATGCTAAAAGTTATACTCGTTTAAAGTTGACACTTGTATTCACCATCACCCAAAACTCAACTCTTAGGGAAGTCTTGAACTCGTCTAGGTACTAGGAGTCTCCCATGAACCTAATACACACCCAACCTAAGCAAATGAGACTTGAAACACGGATGCATAAGAGCATAGTGTTACAGGCTGTCACACCATTCAAGCTTCAAGTCTCCTTCAAGACTACATCAAGAAAACCCAAGTTTGAGGTATGTAGGTTTCATCCATTGGGTCTTTTCACCCATGGAGTCCAATCTCCCTTTCTATGAAATGTGCATGTTGACAAGTTGTATCTTCTATGGATATCTTTTAGTATGGATTTTGATTACAAAATATGTTGGGGTTTTATGAAATGTTGATTGCATATGCATGTTTATCTGTTTTAAGCTTATATTATGAAGTGGTTTTGTCTATTGAGACTATGGATGTTTTGAGCTATGAAACGATGATCTATTATGAGATATTGATGATTGATTTTAAGGTATCTTACATGAGGGTTTTACTATATGTTGGTGGGTGGATAGTTTTCTCATATTATTTTACTCTTGAATTGCATGATTTTGAACTAGCATTATACACCTACCAAGTGTTTGATAAAAATGCCTTCACAAGGATTCCTAAGCTGTTGATGGTCTATTATATGGTTTATAAATCAAGTGACTATGATGATTAAAGGATTATATGTATGTATTGAGTTCATGAAAAGTACCTATAATATTTCGAGTTGACCACACCTTGTCGGGGGGTGATATGCCTGTACTACTATGTTGAGGGGTAGATACCTTGACCACCTTGTCCGAGGGTGGCATGCCCGTACTACCATGTGGAGGGGTGGATACCTTGACCACCTTGTCGAGGGGTGACATGTTTGTACTACAATATTGAGGGCTAGATACCTTGACTACCTTGTCGGGGAGTGACATGGCCATACTACCATGTTGAGGGGTAGATAGCTCGACCACCTCACCAAGGCGATGATATGTTATGGATTCCAAGTAGTAGTTGCTTGGTCTATGATTATGGTCTCCTCCTACACATATAATCTACATTTGAAAGTTATATGATTCACAAGCATGTTTTACTTCGAGCATTTATTATGCATGCCATATTAATATTATACTTATCTATTGCTTATGAATATGCATTTTTAATGTATTACCTTATATCTTGTTGCATTACATCCTACATACTTAGTACATTCGAATATATTAATGCATACTCTATGCCTAAATGATATTACCAAGTAGGAACCCGAGCACCTCTTGATCATCCTCGATGTGGCTAGTTCAGTGCTTTGGAAGACAAGCTTTAGTGAGTCCTCAAGTCCAGGGACATGAGCTATGCCACTCTTACTATTTGGTGTCTCTTTATGTTGAACACTTTATACTATGAGGTTGAGCCCGGAAAGTGTCTTGGCCCCTTCTCCAATCTATGTTAGAGGTGTTGTTGGAACAATTGATGTACTATGCTTTGAGCTTTGACTCTATTATGCTTTATAAATATCAATGCTTACCTTAGTCCCATTTCCTTCTCTTATATCTCTTGTTGTTGTTTGTTTTACTTCTACGACCAAGGATGTGTGAATGAAATGCTAAGAGGCTTGTTTGGGGTCCCTTTGGGTTCCCATTCGTCGTGTCACGTCTAGGCCCTAGGCTTGAGCCATGAAAAACTTAGCATCAAAGAACGAGGCTATTAATGGTCCTTGAAATCCAATACACTACGTCGATTAGAGTCTTGTTCATGGTTGTGAAGTGCACATAACTATGAGTAAGAGACTATGAGGCATTTTAGGAAATGTTACCCTTCTTCATGATCTATGTCGTTCTATTAAAGTGAAGGTAAGGCTTTTCCTCTAACAAATGTTCTTTGATATTCTAGATCATACCTATTCCAAGAGGAAGACTAAGGAGAGCCCACCTACGTGAAGAGCAACTGACCCCTCCCATTTCTCAAGCTCCTCAATATAGGGGAGTGTCCCATGATGAGTTTCGAGATGCTATCACCACGTTAGATCATGCTATGACCAACCATATCAACTAAGGTGCCCAAACTTCTTATGTTTTTACTCTAACCTCAAGGGTAAAGAATTTTACTAGGCTGAATCCACCGGAGTTCCATGGATCTAAGGTGGATGAGGATCCCTAAAAATTCATTGATGAGGTGTATAAGGTGTTGTCCATAATGGGGGTTAACTCAGAGGAGAAAGCAGAGTTGGAAGCCTAACAAATCAAAGAGGTGGCTCAAATATAGTTCACTCAATGTAAGATGGAGAAGAGGAATGGTGATGCTATCCTTTGGGAAGAGTTCAAAGTGGCATTTCTCAACCAGTTCTTTCCTATGGAGCTAAGGGAGGCAAAGATGATGAAACTTATGAATCTAAAGCAAGGGCCTATGAGTGTGAGGAAGTATGCCCTCAAGTTCAACCAACTCTCCAAGTATGCCCAGCATAGTCGATAGGCAAGAGCTCGCCTTAAAATGAAATTCATAGGATTATGCCCATCTTCCTAGGGGAGGAATTTGAACTCTCGGCTGATTCAGCAGGGGCCTGGCCATCCTTCGTTTGCGGTTCGATGTTTGATTGCCGAGCCGAGGTCAAGGATGAACAAATTTGTACCGGGTGTATCCGACTTAGTTAATGAGGAGTTTCATACTGCCATGCTAATAGGTGATATGGATTTGTCTCTCCTCATGACATATGTCGAACAACCAGAGGGTGAAAAGCTTAGAAAAAAGAATAAGTGGTGTGTCTAAGAAGTCTCATTTTGAAGGTGAATTTCAAAATTCCAAGGGTGGCCAGTTTCCTCAAGGCCATAAGTTTCAAGGAAAAGGGTCTCCCAATGCTCCTAATAGAAGTTTTGCTAATGACCCAAGGTTCCAAGGTGGTGGTGGTGTGGTGCCTAACCCTATGTGCCAAAGATGTGATAGAAGCCATAATGGCCCATGTTTGAAGGACTCCAATGCTTGCTATGGTTGTGGTGAAGTGGGTCATAAGGTGATTGATTGTCCTTGTTCTAGAAACAAAGGTAGAGATGGTCGTCCACAAGGCCAAGGTGAAAATGCAAGTCAAAAGGGGAGAGGAAGCCAACAAGGGGTGGTGCTTCAAGGCAAAATAGATTTTATGCTCTTAAAGGGAGATAAGGGGTAGATGAGGTGCTCGATGTTGAAGGTTTTTTATTTTGGCTTGTATACATGGATAGACCCGGATGCCACTCTTTCTTTTATTACTCCTTTTGTTGACAAAAAGCTTCATGTTAGTCCCGAATTATTGTGTGAGCCTTATGAAGTGTTTACCCTCGTTGGTGAGTCCATTATTGCTAAAAGATTCTATAGAAATTGTCCCGTGTTCATTTTGCATAAAATATTGCCTTGTGAATTTGTTGAATTAGATATGGTGGATTTTGATGTCATTCTTGGATGGATTGGTTGCATGCATATTATGCTTCTATTGATTGTAGTACCCGTAGGGTTCAATTCCAATTCCCTAATGAGCCCATCCTTGAGTGGGAGAGTCGTGATGTGGTGGTCAAGGGTAGATTCATTTCTTATCTTAAAGCCCAAAAGTTGATTTCTAAAGGTGTCTCTATCATCTTGTGAGTGTTAGGGGTATTGACTCCAAAGTCCTTCCTATAGACTCAGTTCCAGTGGTTAATGATTTTCTTGATATCTTTCCCATTAAGCTTCATGGTGTTCCTCCCGAATGGGAAATAGACTTTGGTACAGACCTTCTTCTCGACACTCAACTCATTTTTATTCCCCTTACTGTACGGCCCTGATGAAGTTGAAGGAGTTAAAGGAGCAATTGAGGGATTTGTTGGAAAAGGGTTTCATAATTCTTAGTAAGTCATCTTGGGGTACACCGATGTTGTTAGTGAAGAAAAGGGATGGTTCTCTTAGAATGTGCATTGATTACTGGTAACTTAATAGAGTTTCTGTAAAGAACAAGTATCCTGAACCAAGGATTGATGACTTTCTTGATCAACTTAAGGGGATAGCCAGTTTTCTAAGATTTATTTTCGGTCCGGGTATCACCAAGTGAAAAGTGAGGGAGTGTGACATTCCCAAGACAACTTTCCGGACTAGGTATGGGCACTTTGAGTTTGTGGTTATGTCCTTTGGGTTGAGTAATTCACTAACTATATTTATTGATCTTACGAATAGGGTCTTCAAACCCTACCTTGACTTGTTCGTTGTGGTTTCTATTGATGATATTTTGATCTATTCCCATAGTGAGGAGGAGCATGTGGATCACTTAAGGTTGGTATTGCAAATCTTTAGGGAAGATGGAAGCAAAATGTGAAAAATGTGTGTTTTGGTTGAAAGATGTTGCTTACTAGGGCATGTGGTGTCAGGTGATGGCATTAAGGTGGATCCGAAGAAGACAGAGGTGATTAGAAATTGGCCTAGACCTTTGACTCCATTGGACATTAGAAGTGTCTTGGCTTTGGTGGGTTAATACCGGAGGTTTGTAAATGGCTTCTCTTCTATTGCTTCTCCTATTACTAAATTGACACAAACGATGGCAAAATTCATGTGGACCGATGAGTGTGAAAAGAGTTTCCAAACATTGAAAGATAATTTTGTCTCTACTTCTATCTTGTCTCTACTGAAAGGACTGGAAGGGTTTGTTGTATATTGTGATACCTCAAGAATTGGTTTGGGGTGTGTTTTGATGCAAAGTGATAAGGTGATAGTATATGCCTCTATACAACTTAAGATGAATCAAAAGAATTATCCCACCCATGATCTTGTATTGGCGGCCGTGGTATTTGCTTTGAAAATTTGGCTTCACTACTTGTATGGGCTTCATTTTGATGTGTTCACCGATTATAAGAGTCTCCAATATGTGTTCACCAAAAAAGATCTTAACTTGAGACAAAGAATGTAGTTAGAGCTCCTTAAAGATTATGATATGAGTGTGCATTATCACCCTGGCAAAGCTAATGTTGTGGTTGATGCTTTAAGTAGGGTATCTACAGGCAATTTAGCTCATGTTGATGATAGTGGCAAAGAGGTGGCTAGATAGGATCATCGATTGGCTAGATTAGGGGCTTGGTTGGATGAGGTTGACAATGCTGGTGTAGTGGTTGTTGATGGTTTTAAGTCTTCATTGATTGAGGAGGTAAAGGCAAACAAAGATCTTGAGCCCGCCTTGTTAGAGTTGAAGGCCTTGGTGAAGAATGGTAAAGTGGAGGTTTTCTCCCAAGGTGGAGATGGTGCCCTTATGTACCAAGGTAGATTGTGTGTGCCAAATGTGGGTGGTTTGAAAGAACTAATCTTGAAGGAGGTCCATAATTCATCCTATTCCATTCACCCCGGTTCTACAAAGATGTATAGAGACTTGAGGGAAGTGTATTGGTGGGGTGGTATGAAGAGAGACATTGCCAAGTTCATATCCGACTGTCATAATTGCCAACAAGTAAAAGCCTAACATCAAAGGTCGGGTGTCCTAGCCCAAGATATAGAGATTTCTACTTGGAAGTGGGAAGAAATCAACATGGATTTTGTGGTTGGGTTGTCTAAGACTAGAAAATATTTTGATTCTATTTAGGTTGTTATGGATAGAATGAAAAAGTCAGCTCATTTTCTACCAGTCAAGACTACTCATGGTACCGAAGATTATTCCAAATTGTACATTCATGAGTCTTTTAGATTGTATGGGGTGCCCTTGTCTATTATTTCTAATCGTGATTCTCAATTCACTTCATACTTTTGGAGGTCCTTTCAAAGCGAACTTGGTACCAAGGTGAGCTTAGCACAGCCTTTCACCCTCAAATAGATGGCCAAGCCGAGAGGACTATCCAAAACTCTTGAGTACATGCTTAGAGCTTGTGTTTTGGAGTTTAAGGGTAGTTGGGATGAACATCTTCCACTTATTGAATTTTCTTACAACAATAGTTATCATTCAAGTATTGGTGTGGCTCATTTTGAAGCTCTTTATGATAGACGTTGTAGATCCCCGGTTGGATGGTTTAAAGTAGGGAGATGGCTTTGCTAGGTCCATATTTAGTCATGGAAGCCTTGGAGAAAGTGAGGTTGATTAGGGAGAGATTGCAAATAGCCCAAAGTAGACAATAGTCATATTCTGATGTGAGAAGGAGAGATCTTGAATTTAAGGTTGATGATTGAGTTTAGTTGAAAGCCTCACCTATGAAGGGTGCGGTCAGATTTGGAAAGAAGGGGAAGTTGAGCCCAAGATTTTTGGTTCCCTATAGAATGTTGAGAAGGATTGGTTCCCTATGAGTTGGAGTTGTTCATTGATATGAATATAGTTCATCTGGTCTTTCCTGTGTCCATGTTGAGGAAATGTGTGGGTGACCCTCATGCTATAGTGCCTTTGGATGTTTTGGCTGTTGTAGAAGATAATTTGACTTATGAGGAGGTCCCGATGGAGATTTTGGATAGACAAGTGAAGAGGTTGAGAAACAAAGATGTAGCTTCTGTCAAGGTCCTTTGGAGGAATCAACAAGTTGAAAGTGCCACATGGAAAGCTAAGGCGGATATGAGAAAGCAGTATCCATATCTCTTCCACTTTACTCAAGTCTAAGATACTGATTTAAGTCATCTATATGAATTCAAGTCTTAAGTTTCAACCCTTATGACATTTTACATGCATTCATGTTCATGTTGACAAGTTTATGGTGATTTTTGACATTCATGTTGAGATTTTTGAAATGATGTTTAAATAGATTGTTGCATTCGTGTCAGGCTGAAATCGTCTTGATTACTTGTCTTATGTATGTTTCTTTGACATTGGGGGACGAATATTCCAAAAGGGGAGAAATTAAAACACCCCAAAAATTCCCCAAAAATGTGCTTCAGAAATGCCCATAATCATAATTTTCATATATCTCAAAATCATGCGTGATATCAAAAATCCAAGTTCATATTCGTGATCAGTGGGCAAAATTGAATGGGAAATGGGTATAATACCAATTTTAGAAGACCCGTAATGAAAAATAATTTTTAAAAAATTACAAATTCCAGTGGCGATCCATGCCCAAGCCACGATGTGCCAAGGGCGCGGATCAGTGTTAATTTTCCATAAAATTCTGTATCACCCTAAAGTCCTTGGGGTCAAAGTCCTATTACCACATATGTGTGAAAACACCTATACTTAGCCATTTTTCAACTCTATGTCACTCAAGACCCTCTCAAAACCCTCTCTAACACTTAATTAAATATTTCATTTAAATTCAAGTGTCTCAAGAATAATTTTAGATCTCAAGAACTCCATCCAAACTTCAAGTCTCCTTCAAGACTACATCAAGAAAATCAAAATTTGAGGTATGTGGGTTTCATCCATTGGGTCCTTTTACCCATGGAGCCTAATCTCTCTTTTTATGAAAAGTGCATGTTTTCAAGTTGTATATTCTATGGGTATCTTTTATTATGAATTTTGATTACAAATTATGTATGGCTTAAAGAAATGTTGATTGAATATGCATGTTTATCTATTTCAAGATTATATTATGAAGTGGTTTTGCCTATTGAGACTATAAATGTTTTGAGCTATGAAAATATGATCTATTATGAGATTTGATGATTGATTTCAAGGTATCTTACGTGAGGGTTTTACTATATGTTGGTAGGTAGATTTACATTGAGTTTTCTCATATTATTTCACTCTTGAATTGCATGATTTTGAATTAGCATTACACACCCACTAAGTGTTTGATAAAATATCTTGACAAGGATTCCCAAGTTGTTGATGGTCTATTATATGGTTATAAGTCAAGTGACTTTATGATGATTAAAGCATTATATGTATGCATTGAATTCATGAATAGTATATATAGTTTTTCGAGTTTACCACACTTATGGAAGGTGACATGCCGGTACTACTATTTTAAGGGATAGATACCTTGACCACCTTGCCGGGGGGTGACATGCCTGCACTACCATATTGAAGGATAGATACCTCGACCACCTCACCAAGGGGGTGACATGCCATGGATTCCAAGTAGTAGTTGCTTGGTCTATGATTATGGTATCTTCCTACATATGTAATCTATATTTGCAAGTAAAATAATTTACAAGGATGTTTTACTTCAAGCATTGATCATGTATGTCTTATTGATATTGTACTTATCCATTGGTTGTGACTATGCATTTTAACTATTTTGCCTTATATCTTGTTGTATTGCATCCTACATACTTAGTACACTCAAATGTACTAACGCATACTCTATGCCTACATGATGTTGCCATGTAGGAATCGGAGCACCTCTCGATCATCCTCCACGTGGCAAGGTCGGTACTTTGGAAGATAAGCTTTGGTGGATCCTCAAGTCTGGGGACACTAGCTATGCTACTCTTACTATTTGATGTCTCTTTATGTTGAACACTTGATACTATGTAGGTGAGCCTGGAAAGTGTCTTGGCCCCCACTCCAATCTATGTTAGAGGTGTTGTTGGAACAATTGATGTATTATGCTTTGAGCTTTGACTCTTTTATGCTTTGTAAAAAATCAAGACTTCCCTTAGTCTCGTTTCCCTTACTTATATCTCTTGTTGTTGTTTATTTTGCTTTTGTGATCAAGGATGTGTGAATGATATGCTAACAGGCTTTCTTGGGGTCCCTTCAGGTTCCCATTCGTCATGCCTATGCCCTAGGCTTGGGTTGTGGCATAAGCTTCCACCTACGAGATGACAATGCAATGCAAATCTATTTTCGGTGAAGGCCAAGAGTGAATCTGAACTAATCATAGCCAATTTCAATATATAAACAATCACAAAACCAATCCATTTCTGTCCTTTTTACAGAATCCTCCCTAAACTTAAGCTACATAATTCCAATACTTCGACAATATATATTTGTAAGAGAGAATCCAATTAAATCTACCTCAATGGAATGTAATGAACAGAAAAGACAACCAGTGAATGACACTTCTAAGCTTGTATACTCTCAATTAATACTACGCGGATGCTTGAATAGTAGATGAATCACGTATTTTGCCTTTTCCATGAGCTGTAATTATTCAATTAGAAATCAACCTCAACCACATATAACCCTTCAAGGGGAAAGTACCTCATTATCCACTCAAACACTCATTCTCTATTGCAAATCTTAAGAAATTCTTGATCACCCCATGAATTTTCGTATACCATAAGCATATAATCTTTATTTACCACTAAGTATCTACATAACCCATCAAGATAGTCTACACTAACTTCATCAACAAAGTAGCAGCCATATCTAATCCAATATCATCCATGACACATGACAAATTGTAAGTCCTTTCTGTATAGCTTCCAGGAGTCACCTATCATGATTGAACAATCCTACCTAATATGAAACGCATAATTTCTCACGTATCATTGTTCTTATCCAACCCAAACCAAACTTCTAAAAAATAGTTGATAATATTTCATAACCTAGTGCTGAGTCATCCCACCTCACATTTATCCCACAAACTCACAAGCAAAAATCCTTGAAATTTACAACTCTGAACCATAAATCTATACATGATGTCTAATCTCTTTCACTTTTCTTAACTTGTATCTATCGCCAATACTTCAAGGATGTTTGAATACTTAACCCATACTCATGGCCCAATCATAAATGCTAAAACTCTTTGATGCCCAAGGCTCATGTACTCACCCCTAACCCATTTGGTGTCACTTTTTCTTAGAAAACCTCCACAGCAGTTACTTTTTTCTTCACACAACTACTCAAATGCAACCTCATATTAAGTTATTTCACCATCAAAAGTAGAAGAGTTTATAATCGAAGCCACGCTTAAACCCCTTCAAAATGCTTAATAACCATGTAACCAATCATCTCACTTCCTGACTAATCTATACCTTGACAAAATCAACTATTGTTAATGTAAACTTACCATGAATTCCTGGATCCCATTGACACTATAAAATTGATTCCCTTCTCAATCATGGATAATGCATACCTTGAAGATCTCTAAAGATTACATACCCTAGTTCATCATTAATCGCTTTCTCATATATCTTATCGTGGCCATCATTAGCAACCTAAGTCATACTAGTCACTGAATTTAAAAGTCATGAAAAAACCCATTCTCACACTTGAGCCAACTTATAGACTTGTCTCTTATACCTTACCTAACAGTCTCTTAAACCCCACTGATGCAAGCGTAACCATATTACCATATGCGAACAAGGTAAACAAGATTATGCCAAACTAAAAAAATGATCTTATAATTGATATGGTAACCCAATCCCAAGTCATACCAGTCAAATTTGACTTAACCAACTGTCCACATATTCTTTCCTTCTAACCTTCCTAATTACAATTATACAAGTGAACTTGTTGAATCCTCATAAGTTCATATGCTTGCTATCTCAACATAAACATGATCCTTTTGGATTATAATGAAGTCAGCAGTCCCCATAAAGATCTCTAGTATCAAATTTACACTTACACATATTAATACCTATTCAAAGATTCACCACTATGACTTTCCTTATGATCGATCCAAACTGAAGCATCTACAGTAACATCCAATTGGGTCTCCCAAAATGTGATTGTAATTTCAAACTCCGCCACCTGAGTAAGTGCAACAATTGATAACTCTGTACCAAATAGTATTCACGCTTGAAGATCAATACCTCCATCCATGTATATTATTAGTACAACATCAAAAGATCCACTAGATTCACCACTGGAATACATCATACGCTCCGAGAAGTCCGTGCTCGAATAGTCCACATTTTTGTCTCGTTGAATAGATATCATAAATAATCAAACTGGTTTCATCCCTCATTAAGAAATATACCTTCTTCCATAGACTAGAGGGGTAACAAAAGCAACACAGTTAATAATTCTAGCCAAATGGGAATAGATACTTCTATAACAGTCATATTATAATCATTTATGCTATATACCCACACTAACAAGACTTACTCGAAGTTACGATTTCAATGAACACAATGTCATCCAGCGCCCATACTAAGCAACCCTTATTAGACAAACTTAACAACTATAATCCCATGATTATTGCAGTGATAACAAGTCTTTCCCTTAAATATATTATGCCATGTTTACAGATTGCCCCAAAAGTCTAATAAACTAGGAAAGTACCACCCTTGATGTTGTATGGATAACTAGAAATAATGTAGTTCTAATAAAATCCTCTAATTTGTTTCACCTTCTAGTACCTACCTTTAATATACGTCATCAAACCTCTATGAAAACCTAAATCTCAAAAGGAATTATATGACAATCAACGGCTGACAACACATTCATCCATTAAATCCATTGCTTCTTTCTCAGAATTATTTTAATTCCAAGCCACACAATGACATCTCATATTCCCACACTAAACACCAAGAACGATTTCCTACCACTAAAGGATCACCTACTAAGGTAGATATATGCATGGGCACAGGAATACGATCGCACAATATTCAGAAACCCAACAACAACAATAAGAATTGAAAGAATAAGAGGGAATTTCCTAACAATCTTCGTATCCTCTCAAGGATAACTAGCAGATATCTCTGCACCGGTTCTTGTCTCTACTCCACTGAGCTTGTACACATGTAAGACCTATAAACTTGGAGCTTTGATACCAAATTATCACAACTCAAAATTCAGGTGTGATGGCATTCAACTACTGTACCAAGCCGAGTAGCCTACACTTGAACTTTCTAATATAATAATAAAGTGAAAGATAAAATATTCCAATAAGATAGGTAAGCATAGGAAATGAAGACTATAACCATCCCAGAATTGGTGTCGCATGTACAAGCCTCTAATACTAAGAAACTTAAATGATAATATAAGTAATATAAGTCTCAATGTCTAGTCCTTTTATAGAACATAAAATAAAATAGAAACCTTGAAGACCTACATAAGAGACATGCATCTACCCCTCAAGGGGTCCTAAAGCTTAATCCTATAATTGGGAAGATTTATCAAATAGGACCGAGCTCACAACCTACAAAATTTAGCAAGAGGTGAGCACCAAACAATACGGTAATCAGCAAATTTAAACTAACCTAAAGTAAAGCAATCAATAAGGAAAGCACTCTTATCCTCTCAACTACATACCACTAAACTACACACCTGTTGAAACACCCCAAAAATGTGCTTTGGAAATGCCCATAATCGTAATTTCCATATATCTCAAAATTTGTATGTGATATTGAAAATTCGACTTCATATTCTTGATCAAGGGGTATAGTTGAGTGGGAAACAGTTATAATCCTGATTTTAGAGGACCCGTAGAAAAAAATAATTTTCAAAAATTTTGATTTACAGTGGAGATTCGCGCACTGGCCGCGACGCGCCAAGGGCACAGATCAATGTTAATATTTCCCTGAAATTCTGTTTTGGTCAAAGGGCCTTGGGGTGATAGCCTCATGCCCACTTATGCGTAAAACACCTATACTTAGCTATTTTTCAACTCGATATCACTTAAGACCCTCTCAAAACTCTCTCTAACAGTTAACCAAATATTTCATCCAAATTTAAGTGCCCCAAGCTTTATTCTGAATCTCAAGAACTCCATTCAAGTTTCAAGTCTCCTTTACGTTTACATCAAGAAAACCCAAATTTAAGATATGTGTATTTTAACCATTGCAAGATATGGAAGGGCAATACTCTACAATGTAAGACAAATAAATTACCAAAAATATAGTCAAAGTTTTTGTCACCAACTCATTCTGTGGATCATCAGTTGGCGACTCTGATCGCAAAATATTATAGTGTTGAACCCCTTATGAGCAGAGCAGAAAGGCGATGCTCGTACAAGTGCAGTGGATTGCCGAACATGATGGGTGATGCATAGTAGCATCCTCTAAAGTTAATCAGGGCCTTCAGCTAATATATTAAAAGGCAGTCAATTGTACATTCGACATATCCTTGAAGTGCTCAGCAATGGCCAACCTTTGCTGTCGAATGGTGAAAACATGTTCCAAAGTTAAAATAAATATGCGTGAGTACAAATAGATTTTGAAAAGCACATTGTACATATCAGATCATATCACAATTTACACAGAGAGTACAGAGAACCTTTCTTTGAGAAAAAGTATATTCATCTTAAGGAAGAAGGCTTTTGAAATAGAAGCTTCGTAAGAGGATCTAGGGAGAAGAAATTCTTGCTTATTTCTTACTAATTTCTCTTACCCACATCTATGGCTAGAAACATTGATATTGAATTCTTACTCTTAATCATATTTAGCTGAAACCCCACATGGGTGCATGATTTATATAATGGGTGTAATCTAATTTGAATGTTTTGCTATTAATTTGAGTGAGTTCATACTTATTACTACCATGTATAACTTATAGTCTTGATATTGTAAACTTTGGGTTATTTTAGATCTTCAGTTGATACATTAATTTGAATGATTGGAGTGGGCAATGGGTGTGATAGCCTAAAATCTTTCAAGGTTTTAATTAATTGCCTTGATTTGGGTTCAATAGCCAAAGTAGTAGAATATTTGCTGATATAGGCAAGCATTTACTAATCTGATTTCACATGTGAAGTTGTAAATAGTTCATGTGAAACACCGTTATTGTCTAAGCTGAAGTAGTGGTTACGAGTAAATCTAGCTTATTCATGCATAATTAATTAATTCATTCAAGCATTTAGACCCAATATAGTTAGATCTCGTCCCATGTTGACACATCCTTAATAATTTTTCTAAATTAATTTTTTAAATTGAATCTTATAATTGTTTGGTAGTTTTTTGTTGCTTGCAACCCACCATTTTAACAGTCCAATTACCTAGTTCAACTTGATACTTCCATGCTCAAACAATTGTTCCCTGTGGTTCGACCCTGAATATTGTTGGATAAAATATGCAATGGAGATGTAGTGCCTATTTAAAGTTTTGAGGTGGATTGATGCATGACATCAATGTTGCTAAAGAGACTTCAGGTTTCTTAAGCAGACCTAAGCAATTGACAGGCCTTTCTATTGTGAAGTCAGGGTCGCTTCTACGAGTTATTGCTTTCGCAACACCTGGCTATAACATTAGTCATTGCTGAAGAGGCTCCTTCATGATAGCAATAGGGGTTCACTTCAGAGATGGCCATGAGAAAAGCCTCCTCTCTGCAATCACAATAACTACATCAGACACCAACAAGAAAGCTCAAGCAATATATGATAATTTAGAAATAACCCTCATAATTCATTTGAAACCCCACACACAGAAACTATATGATAAATCCTACTAAATTTGATGTTTTGGACTCAATAAAATTTCTAAAACTAAAGTCTGAGATCTCCTTGACCCAAAACCAATTTATCACAACTAGAATAACTAAGGCTCTGAAATATAAAAATTCTCTTATGACTTTCAAAAATTATATGAAACCCCATTCTAGTGGTAAAATCAACTCCAAATCTAATGAAATTAATGAAAATCAAATTTAAGCATCCAACTCAACATACTGATCAAATTCAATTGTGGTCCAACTTAACTAAAACTTTCAACATTAGACCTCAAATCCACAAAAAAACTCCAAATTCAGAAACAATAACTCTCTTACATGAACTTCTATATTCTGGTACTAATGGATCTAATGAAATTCAATTATGAAGCTCATAATTTTGACTAGTACCAAAAATTAATTTTTCAACAACTTAAGCCCCTTTAAAAACTCAATGTTATAAAATTCTCAATTTCTCAATAATGATCTAAAACAAAGCCCAAAACTGATCAAATATGATTCAAAACAACTGTGGATAGGAAAAATGATAATTTTTTAAAAATACTAGAAATGACCTTCAGGATCTTGATATCTAAGAGTCAAAAGGGCTTAAATAGATAGTGGCAGTTCCCCTAAACAAAGGTCCAGTAGTTTTAGTTGATATTTAGACAGTTTTGACAAAGGTTCTCTGATCTAGGTTCCTCTCATGTTTTAGGAAAAAATTTCAGTAAAGATAGAATGTCAACCCTAAACCTCAAGGAGATGGTGCAAGTAGGTTATCTTTTCCTACTTGTCAAAAGTGTTGCAAGAGTCATTCGATTAAATGGTTATCAAGTATTGAAATTTGTTACCATTCCAGAAAGGTAGGTCGCAAGGTGGCTGATTACATGCAAGCAAAGGTAGAGACAGTCGTCCATTATGTCAATCTACTACATCTAGGCTGCCCAATTTAGTTGGGTACATTCATCTAGTTCTATGGATGTTAGCGGTAGAATAGGTCTTATGCCATTTAGAGTCAATAGGATTAATAGAATTCTTTGGATACAATCATTGGTATCTAATGAGTCTTTTGTCTCGATATTTATGCTTTGTTAAATCCTAGAGAAAATCTTTATTTTTGTGACACTAAATGTGGCTATGAGATTTGGTGTCAATCCTAAAGTCTTGTTACAGTCCTTACTCTTGTTGGTGATTCAATCTTAGCTAAGCGGGTTTATAGATATTCCACCATCTCAATTCTTCATTGAGTCACCTCAATCGATCTTGTAGAGTGAGATAGGACTTTGCAATGACCCTCAAAATCATTTATGCTTTTACACATATTTTGCATCCATTAGAGCCCAACTATAGTAACCACAAGTCATTTGTGACTTGCTAGTGCTAATAGTTTTGTTGTTTGGTTGCTCGTTTGAAATATGTATAGTTTTTCATAATAAATATTTGTTTAAAGTTGAAAAAAGAGTTTAGTGGTAAAGTCTGCGTAAATGGCCTCGAAATGAAATTCTAGCAATTCCATCAGCTCTGAAATTGTCAAATTATGCTAAGAGCATGTCCAGCTAGAGTAGTAATGCTTTCAGTGATAGTTTATATCAAGTGTTGCACTTTAGCCTTCAAAATAATCCAATAGTTAACTTTAGTGAACAGTCTTGGTAAATATGATCGAATGGAAATTTTGACAATGCAGTTAGCTACGGAATGTAGGCTTTGGTCTAAAGTTATCTTTCGTTTGGTTTCCAAGGCATTCAGGAGTGTTTTTGACCCTTTGGTGAAAATTAAGTAAATTTGGTGTTAGGAAGTAGGACCTGCATTTGGTTATAATAACTTCATATGGGAATTTTGAGTTCGTCATTGATGACAAATTTAGTATGGTTACATAGTTTATTTGTGTATTTTTATTCCAGATGAGTTTTAGACCTCGATCAGAATAATTAAATAAGAAGAGAATGGAAAACTCAGTTGAGTATCTGGTGCGGTTGCTATGGCAACCCCTAGGATGTTATATCAAAGTCATTATAACGACCCTGGCATTCTATAGTTATAATTGCCTCTTTGGTGGTGGGTCACTATTATATAGGGCCTAATTTCAAAAACTCTTCAAAGAACGAAGGAAAACTCTCTTAGTTGTAACTTGATCAAGAAGTCTAGAATATGTATTTTTATAAGGATAACACCATGGGATTGTTGGACACTACTTTTGACACATTGTTTGAGATTGATGACATTCAGAAATTGTTTGAAATGAGAACGCACCTACGAAATTAATTATAAAGTCCTTGATCAACATGAAGGTAGGCTATAGTCTTTCCTCTCTCTTTGACTGAGTCAAACATGTAAATTGTGTGCTTGACTATGGGAACAGGAAAATTGGTTAAATCCTGTACATGTAAATATGATTGTGTTAACTAATATTTATGATTGTTTGTATATATGTTGGCTTGTTGTGAACACATGTGATTAGCTTATTGATTTTTTGTTGTAACTATGGTTATCTGGGCTAATAGGGTGATTACTTGACCTGTTGAGTATCTCTTACAGACAGGTATACTGATTCTCTATTGTATATGGATCGGTTGTTGTACATTTGAGTATTCGAGATTGATAGGACTATGGTTTGGCATACTGAATGTGCTTGTGACTACTGTATTCACTATCTACTATGTTTATACTCGTTGTTATTATTGGGCCTTAGTCTAGACTTAGGATAGTGATGCCCTAGACATATGTTAGTCAACATTGATAGCTAGTTTTACCTATGTCCGGTGCGACTTGAGAGGTTTGTTGCCAGGTTCTATAAATTTAAGCAATGGTCATGTAGATCACTGAATCACTTTTACAATCCATTCTACTGCACATTCCATCACCCTTTTTGACCTCACACTTAGGGTTGAACTTTCTAACTTTAGGAGGTCTTCAAGAATGTTAAGCATACTGCTGAACATATCGGCGATGGCCGATCTTGACTACCTTTTGATCATTTTTGCTCTTTTGACTTGATTTGCTACAATTTGTCCTTCTATGCATCCTGATCCTCATTCCTAGCATTAAAAATACGTTCAAGTTAATATTTGAGATGAGGATAATATAGATGAGTCCAACTTGCGATCTCATTAGCCCTCATAATCATATACTTGAGGTCTCTTGAAAATTATATAATTCATGTAAATCATCCTAATTCATCTATATTTACACAATTTTAATAATGGAATAATCATAATTCAAGTAATTGAAGTAACACCATGAAAACCCTTAAAATTCATGCTCAAACATTGGAAGAAAAAGTGAGTTTGGATTGGGCTCCATGGATGGAATAGGTCTATGGATGAAGCCCTATATACCTTGAAGAAGAAACTCAAAAATCTAGAAGATCGTCAATGAATCCCTGAGAAAATTGGAGTCGTAGTGCTTCAATGATAAAACTTTTTTGTGAGAATAGACTTAGGAATTGTTGGAGAGTTTGAGAGTGAATGAAAATTAATCTGATTTAAGGTAGCTAGGGCAACTGGTAAGGTAAAAATGAAGTCATTTAGAGGTCAAACAAGTCAAAATGATTAAAAAACCCTTCTTTAAAAATCTGTCAAACCCATCAACGAGCAGGATCTATGAGTCATACAAATTACATTTCAGCATCACTAATTATACAGTGTATGAATTTTATTCCAATGAAGGACATCTGGTCAAATATAAGATTACACGATCATTTTTAGATTATCTTTTTCTAAGAATTGTAATTACAAAACATCTAGAGATCATAATATTAGACAAAATGCCAAATTCATTAGCGCTAAAATATATTCTTTTCCCTCAATTCATTGAAAAAATATGAAAGATATTTTCTCTTTCAGATAAAAATAAAATTTACACCAATAAAAAACATATATGAACGGTAAAATTTTGAAAATAATAATGTATTTATAAGAAGTCAAATATTTTTAGCACAATTTAATCAATGAATTTTAGCAATTTAAGGAGTCAATTATTTTTAGTTAAAATCTCCTAAATTTATGCCAACTAAAATTGTTACTTACAGATTGGGAATTCATTTAATAAAATTTTTTTCTATCTTTTTTTCGTTTTCATGTTTTCTCAAAAATTGTTATACATTGTTAAGATTTTAATGTTACAATTCAAAAAACAAATTCCTATAGAACCTAAAATAAAACATCTTATAAATGTCAATTACAAAATTTACTCTCCTTTCAACTAGGTTAGATCCATACAAGTAAGGAGGAACAAAAACGGACTAAGTGGTTGACTCCAAATCAGTAGCAGAATCAATATCTCAATCTAGAGGAACACAGATCAGTAAGAAACACATTGGCAAGGGATTTTAATTCGAAAAGTTCTAAGGCAAGGGCTTTTAAGAACAAGGCTAGGCTTTCCAAGCTTTCTTCCACAAAGGTTTCAATTCCAGTTCTCCTTAAATCTCTAGGTATATGAGTTGATTTATGGGTATCCTTTCACCCATAAAGTTCCCTATTGCATATTTTCACCTTTTCCTTAAGTTTCTCAATGTAAAGTGCATGATTTTATGACTCTTATATTATTATATGATACTCATGAAGTTCAATGACTATTTTCAAAAGTAAATATACATATTTGTGATATGATGTCGATTCCATGATGAGTTTTGGTATGATCAAGGTTCACAATTTTGATGTTCATTTTAAAAGAAATTTTCTAAGACTTATATGATTTATGATTATTCCATGCATAAACTAAGTCCACCTTATTTTCAATGAAAGTTTTCTATTAATTATGATCATGATTAGGGAATTTATGAAGAGTTTTGAAGTTAAGTTTACACAAAGATATATGTATGATGATCATTTCCCTAAAAGACGTTTGAGAAAGATTCTTCAGTTGAGTTACCCCTATGATTTCTACGTATGATTCAAATAGTATATTTTAAAGATTTCCATGGGATGACTTAGCATCGAGAAGACTAGAGATTGGGACTAATTCCCTTAGTTGAGGCATAGTCCCTTGAAGCTAAATCTTAATATCCCTAACTATATGCCACGAGAGAAGCCTTATAGGCTAGGATAGTGGATCCACTTAGGCCCAAAAGTTATGAAAGATGCAACTGCAAAGTTACTAAGTTTTCAACATCTACTCTACCTTGGCAAGTAGATTCTCCTTTTCCCAATGGAAGGAGTGCACTGGTATTTTTCCCAATGGAAGGAATTCATTTGATTCCATGTAGAAGTTCACATGGTCTTACTATTAGTAATGGTCCATTCCCACAAGTTTATATGATCTTATGATATGTATTCACATTAAGTGTTTTCTTATGCATTGTCTCATATTGATCCGAGCCTTATTCCTTGTGCATGTTTAAGCTTGTCTCATAACTCTTTTATCTTATGTATATCCATGTGTTATGTTTAATTATAATGGCATCACATTTTCATCCATGCATTGCATCTCACATACTTAGTATATTTAAATGTACTAATGCATATTTTCCTGCATGACTTAACCATGTAGGGATAGGTACTCCTCCACCAGCTCATGGCTAGTGGTTGGCGTTCAAGACTAGCTTATTATTGTGGTGAGCCCTTAGTTCGAGACTCCACCCATTTTCCACCCAATTCTATCCTTTTGTTTTTGACGATGTATGTATGACCCTTATGAGGATTTTGATGTCTATGTTAAATATTATGGATTTTCTTTCTACTTCATGAAAATCAATCATACCAGTTCCGTTCATTATGTAATAATAGTATGCTTATGGACAAAATGATATTACTTATTTCTATTACTTTTTAATGTTGCTTTATTGCATAAAATGGACCATAGCCCCTTCCCTTTATGTTTCCATGAAAAAGTTCTAGTTTAACGCCTATGAATATTTAAGATGATTAGATGGCTTAGATGAGGTGTCTTCAGGTATCTCATTCATCGTGTAACGACTAGGCCCCCTAAGTCAGGTTGTTAAAATCTTGGTATCAGAGCACTAGGATTTGAAATGTTTCTCGAATGTCCATGCATACCCCATAGCGTAGAGCCTCATTCAAGGTTGTAAAGCATGTCACTATCATTAGTGAGGCTATGAGAGATCTAGGAAAGTCTTGCTTTCTTTCTTAATCATGTCATGCCTTAGATTTGAATAAAGTTTTCCTCTAACTTATGATGGGCTTTTGCTTGTTTCTAGATCATGTCGCCACAAAGAGCTCCCCATCGATAATGCACTCATGATAAACAAGTCCCTCCACTTTAGCAGGATGCTGCAGTGTCTCATGCAGAGTTCAAAGCCGTGTTCACCTTATTGGCCCAAACCCAGGCCAACCAAGCCAATAGGTCGGTATTCGTTCCTCCTCAGGTGCCCACTCTGGCCATGAGGGTACCCGATTTTATGTGTATGAACCCACCAAAATTTTACGGGTCTAAGACAAATGAGGACCCCATTGAGTTTATTCAGGAAGCTTATTGGGTTGTGGCAGTGATGGGCTTTCGGCCTAAAGAGAAGGATGAGTTGGTGGCCTACAAACTTAAAGGAATGGATAAGATTTAGTTCGAGCAATGAGCTGAGGAGAGAGGCCAAGAAACAGATCCTATTGGTTGGGAGGAATTCAAATGTGTGTTCTTGGACCAGTTCTTTCCCATCAAGCTTAGGGAGGGAAAGGTCTAGGAGTTCATCAACATAAAGCAAGGGAGCATGAGCATGAGGGACTATGCTCTCAAATTTACCAAATTGTCAAAGTATGCTCCATTCATGGTCGAGAATTTGAGAGCTCGCATAAGCACATTTATTTTGGGAGTTTCCAAGTTGGTCTCTAAGGAGTCGAAAATGGTCATATTGGTCAAGGAGATGGACATTTCCCACTTGATGATGTATGGAAATCAGATTAAGGAAGAGAATCTTCATGAAAAGGCGAGGGAGTCTAAGAAGGCTTGTGTGGACGATGGGAACTACTCTCACCAATGGGACGGTGGTCACATAACCAAGGTGGCCAAAGGCAAAGTGGACAAGAATCCACCAATACTCCTCCTCGAAATAACAAAGGGGTGGCTTCCAATCCCCAAAGTCCTAATTCCCCTAAGTATGGAAGTATGGGAAGCCTCACAAAAGTGAGTGCTTAGTCGGGTCTAATGCCTGCTTCACTTGTGGAAAGCTCAGCCACCATGCTAAGGATTATAGGAGTAGAGGCACAAGGCCTCAAGGACGAAGGGGTCCAGTTCAAGGCGCCCCATGCACCAATCGGTTATATGTTCTTCATGGTCACCAAGAGGTCAAAAAGGCTCCAGATGTGGTTACCGGTAAGTTAAGAGTTTTGTATTATGATGAATATGCAAGTTTAGAACCAATTTTCCTTTTGTAACCCCATTCTCTATATTTAAGGTTCACGCATATCCTAAGGACCTCTATGAGCCCTATGAGGTGAGTAACTCTGTAGATGAGTCTATCATAGTTCGAATAGTCTATAGGGGTTGTCCCATTTCTACAAACAACAATAACATACCCAGTGAAATCCCACAAGTGGGGTCTGGGGAGGGTAAATTGTACGTAGACCTTACCACTACCTCGTAAAAATCTACAATGGAAACCTCATACAAGTAGGGTTGTCCCATTTCTATTCTGCATAAAATAATTCTATGTAACTTAGTTGAGATTTCCATTGTAGACTTCGATGTGATTCTTGGGATAGATTGGTTGCATACTTCGTATGCCTCTATTAATTATGGAACCTGTAGGGTTAAATACCAATTCCTTAATGAGCCAGATCTTGAATGGTAGTGCAGCAACTCTTCATGTAGGAGCCGATTCATTTCTTTTGTAAAAGCCCGCAAGATGATTTCAAGGGGTGTATCTACCACTTGGTGAGGGTCAAAGATGTTTCTTCCAAAGTTCCTTTCCCCATTATAAGTGAGTTCCCTGATGTCTTCCCAGATGAGTTACCGGGTGTCTTGCCCAAAAGAGAGATAGACTTAGGTATAGACATTTTACCCAATACTTAGCCTATCTCAATCCCTCCTTATAGAACGACTCTTGCAGAATTGAAGGAGTTGAATGAGAAACTGAAGGATTTGTTAGAGAAAGGTTTCATTAGACCTAGTCGATCTCCATAGGGTTCCCCAATATTATTTGTAAGGAAGAAAGATGAGTCACTCAATTTATGCATTGATTATCATGGCTCAATAAGGTCACCATCGAGAATAAGTATCCTCTCCCAAGAATAGATGATTTGCTTGATCAACTACAAGGGGCCACTAATTTCACCAAGATTGATTTGAGATCTGGTTATCTCCAAGGTTGAATTTGAGAGAAAGTGACATCCGTAAGATAGTTTTCCAGATTAGGTAAGGTCATTTTGAATTTGTTGTGATGTCATTTAGCCTCACTAATGCACCGGCAATATTATGGACCTCATGAATAGGGTGTTCAAGCCTAACCTCAATATGTTTGTTGTGATATTTATTGATGATATTCTTATCTATTCTCGAGGTAACAAGAACACATGGAGCATTTGAGGTAATATTGCAGACCCTGAGGGAACAGAAGCTCTATGAAAAATTTGACAAATGTGAATTTTAGCTAGATGATGTTGCATTTCTTGGGCATATGGTATCTAGAGAGGGCATCAAGGTTGATCCCAAGAAGACAAAAGAGATAAGAAACTAGCCAAGGCCATTCACTCCTACTGACATAAGGAGTTTCTTGGGTCTAGTCAGATACTATAGACAGTTTCTGCAAGACATCTCCACTATTTCTTCCCCAATAACCAAGGTAACTCAGAAGAAGGCTAAGTTTGTATGGATGGATGAATGTTAGAGGAGTTTCCAGACTTTAAAGGATCGGTTGACTTCAATCTCCATATTGACATTGCTAGAAGGGAATGATGGGTTCGTCATGTATTGAGATATATCAATGATCGGGTTGGGTTGTGTGATGTGATAGAAAAATATAACACTTTCGAGGCCTAATACTTAGGATTTTGTGTGTTCCCAATGTTACATCTATGGTTTTTATGTGTTTTTGTGTTTACAATTGCAGAAAAGCAAGTTGGCATGACTTTGAGGAAAAATTACAGAGTTTATTTGTTTTTGGTGATTTACGAGAGCCTTTATAAGTTGTAGAGTATTTTACGAGTCATCGAGGTAGTTTCATGACAAATTCCAATGAAGGTTGAGATTTGAAGTTCAAGTACAAGAGACCTCTATACGAGTCGTAGAGCATTCTACGAGTCGCATAGGTAGGTTTCATGAAGATTTCCAAGGAGGGATAATTTGAAGCAGTTAAAGCCTATGAGTCTGAAGTACAAGTCATAAATCAACTTACCAGTCATGAAGATAGTTCGTAGAAGTGAAGTCCAAGATCCCAACTGCTGATTACGAAACCCCAATTTATGACTCGTAGAAGCCTCTACGAGTCATAAAAAGGTTTCGTGGTATCCACCAACAGTGTTTCTATTTTATTAAGGACATAATTATAATTACTATAAATAGTAGTTTTAGGTCATTTTTCATAGAGCGCTGCCAGTTTCATTGTAATTAGGGTTAGAATCCAATACCAAGAGAGAAAATTGAGAGAAAAAACATGTGAATTAATTTGATCTTTCAAATCTTATGATTCTCAATCAATTTTGGAGTTACTTAACTCTTAATTCAATTAGGTAAGTATTTGATTATATTTTTTCAATTTATAATTTCTTCATCTACCATAAAATGAGTAGCTAAATCTACAACTTGGGTTGTTGAAACCATAAAGATCTAACCAAATAAACACAGGTATTTGCAATTCCTAGAATGGGTATTTGCATGTATTAATCAATTATGTTCATTTTATATGTTTTCTAGTGGTGGCCAACATTAGAACTTGACTAGTATTACCTGCCTGATCTAGGTGGTAATGAATAGGAAACGAGATTGATTAACAGGATTCGACAATGTATTCTCGTCTAATCAACCAAACTAGGCCAATGGGAGGTTTACTGGGACTATAGGTAATGGTTAGTATTGCATACTACGGATATTTTTCAAGTCACACAGTGAAATTCGCCTCTCACCTTTGACCAAAGAGCTTGGTGAACTTAAATTACCGTCCTACATGCTATACTCTAATCAAGAATTGGGTTATCCTGTATTACCGAGTTGGTGAATCATAGGGAACACGATACCGAAGTTTCTCTCTATTATTGATTCTCTTTCGTTATAAATAATGTAGTTTGTTTTCTTATTGATTACTTCAAACCCCCCTCCCCGTCGACGAATTGAGTTAATTAATTCTTTGAATTTCTTATTGGTGAATTATTGTGAGTCTCTGTATTCTCTATGGGATTCGATCCTAACTTTAGTTAGGTATTATACTTTGACAACGACCATTTTATCCTCCAAAAAAGAGGTGTAACATGGGAGTGATCATTGTGTACTAATGCAAAATGATAAAGTGATTACCTATGCTTCAGGGCAATTGAAAGTGCATGAGAAGAATTACCCGACCTCGTGATCTTGAGCTTGTAGTAGTGGTTCTTGCGTCAAAGATTTGATGACATTACTTATATGGAATTCATGTGGATGTTTTCACCGACTACAGGAATCTCCGACACGTGTTCACCAAGAAGGATCTCAACTTGAGGCAACAAAGGTGGTTAGAGCTACTCAAGGATTATGATATGAGTGTGAAGTACCGCCCTCGAAAATCCAATGTGGTAGTTGATGCCCTTAGTAGAACTTTCATAGGCAGTGTATCCCATATAGAAGACAATAGTTGATCAAAGATGTTCATAGAGTTAGCAAGACTGGGAGTAAGATTGAGTGAGTCTGGAAGTGGTGGTGAAATGGCTCTTCATAAGTCCGCATCTTCTTTGATTGATGAGGTTAAGGCCAAGAAAGATCTTGGTAGTCATGGTTGAGTTGAAAACCTTGGTAAGGTATGAAGAGATAGAAGATTCTCACAAGGGGGAGATGGAGCACTCCAATATCAAACGAGGTTGTGTGTGCTCAATGATAGTGCGTTGAAGAAGTTGATCATGTAAGAAGCTTATAATTCTTCACATTCTATTCATCCCGGCACTACCAAGATGTATAGAGACTTAAGAGAGATTTATTAGTTGAATGGGATGAAGAAGGACATTTCTTAATTTGTGTTTGAATGTGCCAATTCCAGAAGGTCAAAGTTGATGTAACACCTTGTAAAATTACCAAAATGTTCCTAGAAGAGAGGCACTCGCATAACGTATCTTCCCAAATTCTGATGGTAAATCTGAGGCTATAAATGCTATCAGCATGAAAAATTGTAGGGGAAAATGGTCTTGGTTGATTTTCAGAACAAATGGATCGAAAGATAATTTTTTTATGCAAAAATGCAATTCTAGAAAAGTATACAACATGTCCACATGGCAGACTTTTCACGGACTTATACTTGGATGTGATCCCAATTTTTTCAATGGTATTATAAAATTCGATCGGTAAAGTTTTGGTGAAAAACCCACCAAATTTGATACGGACTTGGTACCCCAAGGTAAAATATTTCAATTTTTAGCAAGGGGCATTTTAGACTTTTTTCAACCCCTCCTAAACTTAAAATACGATCAAAGTAGGTCATTTTGAGAGTAAAAAGAGTTTTACCATCCATTCTTAAGTCTTTCTAAGTTTTTAACAAAGATTAGGGATAAGGCTGCATACATAGGAGTCAGGCTGCGTACATCTGACCCCCCTACCCGCAATGGGCAGGAGCCTTTGAGGCATTGGGGTAATGTTGCTGTTTATTGTATTAGGGCTAAGGAGAAGCAAGGAAGAGCGAGGATTCAAGAGAATTGATGATGAAATCTTGCTATATTGATCGTCAAACTCCATACCAAGTATGTAAGGCTAAACTAAAACATGGAATTGTCCTTCCATGTGCCCCTTGGATTGAGATAGGTTGATGGATCGAAGTATTGAGTTATTATGCATATGTTCTTGAATGATTTCTTGCAACATATATATATCCTACGTATTTTCACATGTTGATGATCATCATAAACTTGATTTTACTGATTAACTACTTTTCATGAGTTACTTCACAAAACCTACATAATAGTTTGTAAAATAATGCATGAATGCACTTAGGAAGTTGAGTCTAGAGCTTTGATTGAGAATGATGATTGTGATTGTGTGAGCATGATAATAGGTTGATAGAAGTTGATGTTCCTAAGGGTCCCCATAATTAAACTCCAGAGATTTGCCTAATTGATAGTCCTCCGAATGATTAGTCTAAGCTCTTTTGAAAGATATGATTGAGAATTGAGTTGAATTAATGATTGATAGGCCAAAAAAAGCTCGATTGTGATAGAATTGATGGAATAATGAGAGTCCCTATGATACTAATTGATATGATTGATTGAGATGGATTGTATTATGAGAATTGAGTCATAAGAAGAGTATCGAACACCAAAATGAGTAAGAGTAAGTTCAACTCGAACTTATTAACTACATCGCCAATTGTAGTGGAGGATTGAATCTACTAAATCGGATATGTTGTCTTGATTGGAAGTCCCTGAAATAATAGCAGACTTCATGGACCCAATCAATTATGGATATGATTCATTTGTTACATTGAAAGCACAAAACAATTATGGCAACATCAGTGGGATTGTTGTACAATCATTGGCTCATAAGTGATTATTGTCGGCTAAGATAAACTCCCAAATAAGTTTTATATTGATAATACTCTGACTTGATTGGATTGGAAGGGATTAGATTGGTATTGATTGGTCAATGTCTACTCTTTATTCTTGCTTTAGATAGACATTTGACATCCTGATTGAGTATTCTCTCATTTGATATTATTCTATATATTTTTACCTATATTCATTTCATTCAGTCATTTTACATACTCGTATGTTCCACGAACTGACATCCATTTGGACTGCATCATTTTATGATGCAGAGACAAGTACTAGAGATCATCAACAACACACCTTTGAGGATCTATTGCAGTCAACTAAGTTGGTGAGCCTCCCTTACTCCGGAGGGTCCTTATTTATATTTTCATCTAGTTTTTAGAGTCAGAATTTAGACTAGATTTATTTTGAATTAAGGTAGCCATGGGTTGTCTTTGTCTCCAATTGATAGTGATACAGGCTTCATAGCTAGAGTCGATTTGTTGATCAGGTAATATGTTGAGCTAGTTTCTTTCATACTAGCTTGATTTATTGACATGATTATTTGAGACTCAAATTGTCCATCTTTTTATTGTCATAGTCTTCCGTTGATATGTTAAATACATTGAGTGAATGAATGTGATGTGACTAAGTGGTTCACTTAGGAGCTAGCAACTGTTTTTAAGTGCCGGCCACAGAAGGGTACCCTTTCGGGGCATGACAGTTAAACACCAAAGGCCGGGTGGCCTAGACCAAGAAATCAGCTTTCCTACTTGAAAGTGGGAAGAGGTCAACATGGACTTTGTATATGGGTTTCCAAAGAGAAAAAAGCACTTTGACTCCATATGGGTGATAATTGACCCCATGACGAAGTCAACTCATTTCCTGCTAGTCAAGACTACATTCAGTGTTGAAGACTATATCCTCTTGAATATTTGAGAGTTGGTGAGGTGGCATGGGCTTCCATTGTCCATCATATCGAGTCGTGGGGTTTGAATAACTTCTCACTTTTGGAAATCCTTCCAAAGAGAACTTGACACTAGGGTGAAGTTGAGTATGGTTTTTTATCCTCAAACTGACAGGCAAGCCGAAAGGACCATTTAGATGTTGGAGGATATGTTGAGAGCTTGCATGTTGGAATTCAAAGGAAGTTGGGATGAACAGTTTCTATTTATCGAGTTTTCCTTCAACAACAACTTTCATGTGAGTTGGTAATTGGGTCTATTTGATGGTGTCTCCAATAAAAGGTGTTCTCTGATTTGGTAAGAAAGGAAAATTGAGTCCTAGATATATGGGACCCTATAAGATGGTGAGAAGAGTGAGAAAAGTGGCATATTAGTTGGATCTACCCAACGAGTTGCACTTGATTCATTCGATTTTCCACGAACAAAATTTATGGGTGACCCAAGTTCCATAGTTTTTTTTACATGATGTGAACATTGAAGAGGATTTGAGTTATGAAAAGGTATCGGATGAAATCCTAGACCCACAGGTGAAGAAGCTAAGGAATAAGGAAGTTGCATTCATCAAGGCATTCATCAAGGCACCTTGGAGAAACCAACAAGTTAGGGGTGCTACATGGGAAGCGAAAGCGGATATGATGAAGCACTATCCATATCTGTTCCACTCTATGCAGGCCTAAGGTATTAAGAAATTCTTCCAAAATCTCTAGTTTTATGAATTTTAGTTTCTTATGATGTATGCACTTATTTTGAGTTTTATGAACTATTTTGAGACATGTTTAAAGTATGAAATTTAAAATTTTTTAGAAATCATGCTTGACTTGCATTTTAGCATGCATACTGGTTATTAGCTTTTAGCTTTTACTCTTTAGAGCCTGCCCTTAAGCACATTCAAGGATAAATATTCCCAAGCGGGAGATATTGTAACGGTCCCCAATTTAGGAGCCCTGAGTACAGAAAAGTTTGTCTAAATAATGACCTAGAGTCTTGTTTACGGGGCCACGTATGGCCCATAAGATGATATACAACCTATAGGTTCAGCTCTTAAACATAGAACTTCAGGAAGGAAAAAAGTTTTCTAGTGTAGGGTAACCCATAGACAAGGTGACAGATCATAGAGTATTTTACTACCAATAGATGGTCTCATGAGTAGGATTCTAGACATGAAGGAAATTTAAAGTTTTTAAGAAGGTAGTATACGAGTTATTAGATGGCCCGTGGAATGTGTTACGGCCCTTATGGACCTTTTGTGGGTCGGGCCAAGGAAGTGAGGAAAAATTATTAAATGTGGAAGGACTATACGAGTCCAGCCATGGCCTGTAAGAAGCTTCACAACTCATACTGATGTTCATGTTTTGTAATTCAACAAAACCCAGCTTTAAGAATTTTCAAATGTGTCATCAGACGAGGGGACTTACGGCCCATAAGTTAACCTACAGCCCGTAATCAGGGTTCCATAAGTCACTTTCTACAGTCTTTAATAAGGGATAATTTGGTCATTTTTTATAGTTTTATTCCTATACTATGTCATTTTGGAGACGGGAAAAGGGACCTGTATTAGCCTTCAAGCCCAAGAAACACCCCACATTCTCTCTTTTCTTTAATTCCAAAATTCTAAGGCAAGGGCTCTCAAGAATGAGGCTAGTCTTTCAAAGAATTCTTCACTAAAGGCTTCAATTCTGTTTTTGCTTAGTTCTCCAGGTATATGAGTTGAGTTATAGGTATCCGTCCACCTATAAAGTTCCCTATTACGTATTTTTATTTTTTTCTTTTAAGTTATTTAATTTAAATTGCTTGCTTATGATGATTTCATGACCCTTATGTTATTAGATGATACTCATGAAATTCAATGACTATTTTGTTAAGTAAATATATGCATATTTGCGATGTGATGTTAATTCCATGATGAGTTTTGGTATGATCAAGGTTGGGCGATTTTAATGTTCCTTTTAAAAGAAATTTCCTCAGATTTATGTGATTTATGATTGTTTCATGCATAAACTAAGCCCACCTTGTTTTAAGTGAAAGCTTTTTATGAATTATGTTCATAATTAGGGCATTAATGAAGAGCTTCAAAGTTAAGTTTATCAAAGATACATGTATGATGATCATTACCCTAAAAGACGTCCAAGAAAGATTCTAAAGTTCAAGCTATTTCTATGATTTCAACTTATAATTCTAAGAGCATGCTTTAAAGATTTTCATGTAATAACTTAGCACTGAGAGGTCTAAAGCTTGGGACTTATTCTGTTAATTGAGGATTGACCCCTTGAAGCTAAATCTCAATGCCCCAAACTATGTGCCACCACAGGAGCCTTATAGTCTAGTCTAGTGGAACCACGTGGGCCCAAAAGTTATGAAAGATGCAATTGCAAAGTGACTAAGTTTTGGACCTCTACCTTGGAAATTAGATTCCTCTTTTCCCAATGGAAGGAGTGCATTGGACTTATCCCAATAGAAGCAATTCATTAGATTCTATGTAGTAGCTCACATGGTTTTGCTGTCGGCTATGGTCCATTACCACAAATTTATATGATCTTATGATATGTCATTACTTTATGTGTTTGCTTATACATTTTATCATATTGATCTGAGCCTTATTCCTTGTGCATCTTTAAGCCGATCTCATTACTCTTTTATCTTATGTATATTCGTATGTTATGTTTAATTACGATGATATTAAAATTTGATCTATTCATTCAATCTCACATACTTAGTACATTCAAACATACTAATGTATATTTGACTGCATAATTTAACCATGTAGGGACAGGTACTCCTCCACCAGCTCATGGCTAGTAATTGGCGTTCAAGACTAGCTTTTTATTATGGTGATCCCTTAGTTCGGGACTCTACCTATTTTCCACTACATTCTATACTTTTGTTTTTAGATGATTTGTATTTATAGCCCTTCGGAGGCTTTTACCTTCTATGTTGACTATTATGGATTTTCTTTCTATTTGATGGAAACCGACCATACCGGTTTCATTTGATATGTATTATTATGGACAAAATAATGTTATCTATTTTCACCACTTTTTAATGTTGTTTCATTGCATCGAATGGCCCGTAGCCCCTTCCCCTTATTTTTTCCACAAAAAGGCTCTAGTCTAATGCATATAAATGCTTAAAATGCTTAGATGGCTTGGATGAGGTGCTTTCAAGTATCTCATTCATCATGTGACGACTAGGCCCCCTAGTCGGGTCATTACACAACAACACCTCTAATGTGAATGGAACGGGGATAAGACATCTCTCTAGCTTACCCTCAAAAGATAATATTCATAAAAACACAAGTCTTAATAAGGTAAGAAAGTAAATGGTTATTATCCCCAAAGTCGAGGACTCACCAAAAGAGATCTTCAATTGAATCGTCTAGCCTTGTGGAGGAGGAGGATAAACAGGATCTCCAATCCCTACGTGGTTAGATCATGTAGACAAAAATATGCGTTAGTACTTAGAATGTAGTAAGTAAATGGGGTGCAATACCATAAAGAACATAAGCCATAATTAAACAATATGCACAATCATAATTAATGAATATGAGCTCAAGTGCCATGCATGCTCAATGCCTTAGTCAAAATATGCATGATGAATCATCAAATCATATACATATCATACAAAGATGTGAAGGGACCATAACCAACATGTAAGACCAAGCGAGCTACTACTTAAAATCTCGATGTTCACTCTATACCGGACTAGGAGTGGTCTATGGGAAACCAAACAATAACCTTACGAGAACTCCCCCATTTCGAAAAGTTTCTCATAAATACCTTATGGGAACATCACCTTTTTCAATTAACTTATGATAATAACTTTATGGGAACACAACTCATTTTAGTATTTAACTAACATGTATCATATAGGAACACCACCCTTTCTAGTAAATCATGTAACATGAGTTATATGGATCCATTATCTAATTCACAAACCTATGGTGCCAACATAGTTATGTGACAATGGTTATCTACCAAGAACCTCTTGGTGCTAGGTCATAATCCCAAAAAATAATCAAATTATACTTATAGGCGTATTTTACAAAACATCATAATATCATAATAATTTCTTAGAGTAGCTCATCAAATACAAAGCTTCATAACATCAAAATTGGGCTTCATGACTTTCACAATATTCTATATCTCATAGCATGCATAATAGACCTTTCAAAATTCTTATTATTCCTAGTTTGCATAATCTTGCCATAAGGCCCTCAACATCATAGAAACTTGGCATACATTTTTAGTCAAGTCATGGTGGATACATGTACATAGGTTTAAAACCATGCAATTCAAAAGTAAATGACTTGAGAAGAGTAAAATGGAACTCCTTGAACATTATTCAAAATAACCCACCAAAAGCATAACAAGACTTAACTGGGGTGCCATCAAACCCTCATTAAAAATCCATCAATTTTATATGGATTTTCAATTCATAATCATGTACAAAGGTAAAACATCATAAATCTCTTCATAATATTATCATACAAGAGAGTTCACAAAAACATTCATAAATATCCATGAATTTCATGTAAGTTGAAGAGGAAGAATGATTAGACTTGTAGAGGAAAGGTTTTCACAATCAAACCCATATACCTTGTGTGATTAAATGGAGGAAAGTCTGTCTTTGGAAGTGGAGAACCCAAAACCCTAGTTGCACCGCATACTTGAATGCCTTGAATGAGCTTAAAAGTGTTTTAGCAGAATTTTAGATAGGATATTTTTTATTGGTAGGAATGGGGTAGAATAGGGTTATTTAGGGCTGACATGGTGTTTTTTTTGGGCTTAGATAACATAGTATAGGCATTAAATAATAACAAAGGTCAAACTTTTCCCTTATAATTTCCTATTGGACGGGACCATGAGACCCCGATTACAGGCTGTGATCCAGTCTACGAGCCGTAGGAGATGGGTTTCATCTGCTAACATTTTGGATCCTCAGAAAATTTCTCCGATCCTCAACCTATGACAGGACTTATGGCTCGTAAGTCAGGGTACGGCCCATCTGCTAACTCGCACTTCCAACTTTAGAAATCCATATTTTTACAAAGTTTGGTTATCACTCGACGAGCATAAGTTAGACTCGTGGGACCATTTAAGACCGATAGGTACTTCCGTAAAACCCACTGATGTTAGGCCAAAAATATATATTTTTAGTCATTACATACCCCATATTTAATATTTTTATTTATTTATTTTTAGCATAAATTTTATGAATTGTGCTAAGTTGTATATATTATTTGTAGGATTAAATTGACACGAAAATGAAGAGATTTGAAGCTCAAACAAATTAAAAAGGAAGTTTACAGATGAAAAATCAAGCAGACGGCTTAATGGATTTAATTGAATATAATAATATATATTATTATATACGTATAGGGCAAGGAATTCAATTGCATTTTGAAAAAAGAGCTGACACATGGCAGCAAACAAATGTTGAAGGCGGTTACTCTACGTCACATGCACGTGAAAGCCCAATTTCTTTCAAATTTGGGTTTTTTGTCCCGACACAATCCTAGGGCCTAGACGTGACCGATGAATGGGAAACCCAAAGGAACTCCAAACAAGCCTATAGCGTGTCGTTACATATCCTTAGTCGTGAAAGTAATTAAAATGAAAATGAAAGATAAGCATAAAAAAGGAGAATTGGGACTAAGGGTAAACTTTCATATCATAAACATCAAGAAACCAAAGAGTCAAGGCTTATAGCATAGATACATAACATGCCCAACAATACCTCTACTACATAGATAAGAGTGGGGGCCAAGACAAGCAGCCGGACTCACCCTCATAGTCAATACATAAACAAAAGAAAGATAGTCTTCGAACATAGCAAAAGATCATAAGCAACGTCCCCGGAATGGAGGACTCACCAACAATCTTGAGTGAAACTGCACTAGCCACGTGGGTGGAGATGGTCAACCGGGGCTCCAGTTCCTACATGGTAATATCATGTAGGCATAGAATATGCATTAGTATGTTTAAATGTGCTAAGTATATCGGATACAATGCAACAAGAGATAAGTATCATAATCAAAATGCATAATTATAAGAAATAGATAGCATAATAACAATATGGCATGTATGATCAATGCTTAAGTAAACCATGCTTTACAAATTATTAATCTTATATAGAACATAATATATAAGTATGGGAAAAACCCTCAACCGACATAACATAAGACCAAGAGAGCTACAACTTAGAATCTCGATTTCAACCCTACACCGGAAAAAAGAGGGAAGTTACTTGCCAAGGTGAACCTCCTAATGCTTAAGTGGATCCACTAGCATTATGTGAAATAGGTACTCGTCTTTAGTTCTTCAACTCAGGTACTCGCCATTAGCCCGGACTCGAGTACTTGCCTCAATCTCTCATTTTTAGGGTAATCGCCTCTTAGAGATTTGGAGACTCGCCTCCAATCCTTTCACCTACGGTGGCACATAATTCTAGGACTTGGGGACTCGCCTCTAGTCCGCTTGGTGCTAAGTTTAATGCCATGGAATATATAAGATAATCATACTTTAATAACTTGCAATAAACATAGAGACATAGCACGAGTAGCTCTTAAGATCATTGACCTCAAATGGTGAGCTTACCTTCAATCATAAGAATGGGTTATCATCAACATTACCCTTTCAATAACTTCAACATCAAAGGCTCACAAGAGGTATAATCTTAAGAAGGGGGTAATCTGGACCAACAACATCATTAACATTTTCATGATTTAAACATCTTTAGAAAGATCATAATCATCATAGAGTCACTTGAATCATAACTCAACCAATAGATCATCAAAACTTAAAGAATCCTTAAAAAGGTATTTTATCAAATACTTGGCAGGTATATAATGCTAGTGTAAAACCATACAATTTAGAGATGGAATCATGCAAGAAAATCCAATGTAAAACCATTAGTCAATACTTGATCACATCCTTAAGCAATATACATCAAAATCCTTAATCAAATTGACATTAGATCTTAGATTCATAGCTCAAAACATGCTAAAACAATCACCATTTCATAAACACCAACATAGTATGCAGTAAATTTCATAATAAGTAATACCCATGAGTAAATCAACTCTAAATCATGCAATTTTAGGTAAAAGGAAGCTTGGACATCATGGCTGAAAGAAACCCAGATACCTTGACTTTGGAGAGTTTCTTAAAGAAGATTTGAAATGGAGACTTGAAGCTTGAATGAAATGCTTAAATCCGAAAAGAGATTGGGATACTTGAATTCTGAGGTTTGGGGCTTGACTTGGTTTCCTTGATTTCCAACAAGACTTCTTGAAAACCTTGAGAATGGATGGAGAATTTGATGAAGATTAGGAGGAATTGAGAGGTTTTTGGTTGGTTTTTAGGGCTCAAAACGGCTTGACAATGAGGAATTTTCATGTATATAGGTATAGAGTTATTACCCAATTGCCCTTGAGTTAAAAGAATAATTTTTGGAAATTGTTGAACTAGTCCGCGTCACGGACCCGTTGCGAACAACTACTGTTTTCGCGAAGTTTCACCAAAAATTATTTTTTTGGCACGGAGAAAGTATACCTTGTAGGTACTCGTTTTCCCACACAATTTTTCCCTCTTAACAAGAATACGAAGTCAGATTTGTGAAATTCTACATGAATTTTTAGATATTGAAAAAAAATGTATCATAGGGTCTTTTCGAGGTACGTGGAGAGGTGTTTAAATATCCCCGATTTGAGATATAAAGGAAGTACGATTATGGGGGCATTCCTAGTCAAGTGTGGGGAGTTTGAGTATCTCCCCCTTGGAAATATTTGTCCCTGAATGTCAAAGAGACGTATATAAGAAGAGTAATCATGAATAAATCAGCCCCAACATGAATGTGACAATGCACCTAAACACCATTTTTGAAATCTCAACACTTGTCAACATAAACATGAATGCATACAATGATATAAGGGATGAAACATAAGACTTGAAATCACAAAAAGGGATTTGACATGTTATCATAATCTTGAATAGAATGAAAGAGGTATGGATATCATTTTTCCATGCCCGCTTCATCTCCTCAAGAGACACTTTCGACTTGACGATTCTTCCAAAGGGCCTTGACGAACACTACACCCTTATCAATCAACTTCTTTAACCCTTTTATCCAATACCTCCACCGGTACCTCTTCCTAAGTCAACTTATCCTCCACAACACCTATAACCTTATGATCTCTATAGCACTAGAGTCACCAGCACATCCCTTCAACCTAAAATCATGAAAAATCGGACAAACCATAACCATATCCCTAGGTAATTCCAATCTTTAAGCAACCTTACCAATCCTTCTCTACACACTATAAGGACCAAAACCTTAAACTTAATGTCAACCCTAATCACATAGTCCATTTGGTACCATGAACCACAATCTCACCCTTGGGAGACAACCTCCACCCTACCATGTTTCACCCAAAACCTCAAACTCTAATAATGTGAAATCCAGGTCTTCCTTAATCTAGATCCCTTTCAACTAAAGAAGATTTGGGACCATCAAGAATACTAAACCACCATGCTCAACTCCCCCCAATCTAGTCAACTGAGGGACCTCTCTAGTCACCTTTTTGCCACCATCCTTAACACATGCTAGGCTACCTAGAGCACCAACCACAACATTATCCTCACTGTGGAAAATAATGTACACTCATATCATAATCCTTAAAGAGTTCTAACTACCTTCTTGTTATCTTCCACTTACACCTATCATATTTAGCAAACAACCCTTCATCATCCAAGACTTGCAACACCACCCCCAAATGATTCACAAGCTCTAAATAAATCAATGCTCCACCACTAGAGGCCACCACAAACATGTCAAGGTAGGGTTTTAAGACCCTATTCATGAAACCTATAAACATAGTTGGTGCATAAGTCAACCAAACAACTCCAATAGTACTTAAAATGTTCACTCCTAATCCAAAAAGACACTTAGTGATATCACTTATCCTCATCCTCACTTGGAGACAAAACTCATACCAAAGATCAAACTTAGGGAAATGACTAACCCGTTGTAGTTGACCGAATAGATTGACCATCCGTAATCATCATATTACAACCTTACGAGTTCTACACTCATTGGGAGCATGCTATGCAAGTACCCAAACCACTCCAAGACCTCCAACCCATCAAACCAAGTTCAACCAAGATCACAAGACAAGACTCTATGCAATAAGAACATGGGACAACCCCTTAGAGATCAATTGGACCTTAAGACAAGAATGGACCTACCTCCTTTGCTACCACTTGACAACCTCCCACTCAAAGACGAGTACATAGGGAGTCGGATTGTAACTCTATGGGTTCTACTATCCATGGGGACATAATATACATGCAAATAATCCACCCCAAGCATGGCATCAATTCTACCACATCAACTCCAAAATGTCACAAGGAAAGACCTAAGGCAAGATGAACATAAAACAACACCTATGAACATTCTTAGAAACAATATACTCAACAAGAGGTAGAAACCACAGGCTAACATAACAACTGGAGGCACACAAGAAGCCCATAAGCAACAAAAAAGAAATAATGCAAGGTATTGTGGAACCCAGATCCATCAAAATCAAAACCTTCAACTTACCCGCGAAGCACTAAGCCAAGTCTAGTGATCCCTAGAGGGGTATGGTTTAGAATGTCGACGACCATCCTTATGATCTTTAGGGATCCATGGACAATGCCTCATCTTATGATCCATTCCACCGCATCTAAATCATGCACCTGAACCGGCTAAGCAATCACCCGGGTGGTAACTTCCACACTTGTCATATGTAAGAGGAGCTTGCCCACCAATGCCTTCACCTTGATATTTGGGATTGGCCACCCCATCCTTGGCAACCCTCTTGTTAGGAGCGTCGCCATACTCTTTACTCAGAAGCTACCATCAAATCGAGCCCTCTTGGACCCCTCACTTTTCCTCTTTCTAAGTTTCTCCCCCTCAAGTTGTTTGGGATAAATCATGAGGCAGGACAAATCCATATAACTAATAAACATAGTTGACTGGCAATCCTCACTCACCAAGTCGAATACTCCTATCACAAATGTACTCATTCTAAACCTTGGATTGGCCACCAATTTGGGGCATATAGTTTGAAAGCTAATTGAACTTGAGGGCATACTCCCTCACACTCAATCATCCTTGTTTCAAGTTCATGAACTCCACCAATTTAGCTTCCCTAAGCTCAAGAGGGAAGAACTGTTTAAGAAAAGCTACCTTGAACTCCTTTCATAGAATGACATTGTCAACCCCCTTCTTTTCCTTCCATTGATTAAACCATATTTGTGCTACCCCTTTGAGATGGTAACTCCCCAACTCTATCTTTTCCTCTGATCTAACTCCCATGATAGCCAATACATTGTAGACCTCATCAATGAACTCTTGAGAGTCCTCATCCACCTTAGATCAATAGAATTCTGGTGGATTCATCCTCACAAAGTCCCTCACTTGAGATGTCGGAGTAGGAGCATGAGGGGCTTAAGCCCCTTAGTTAGGTTGATTAGCCACAACTTGAGCTAATATAGTAAGTTCATCGTGGAATTCTCCATGAGTTAGTTGTTCTTCGAGAGAGCGGGCTCTTCTTTCTCTTGTGTTAAGCATGATCTAGCATAGCAAAGAACAATCGTTAAGAGGAAAAAGGCTTACTTCAACTCTATAGCATGACTTAGAACATAAAGAAGGGAAATGTTTCCTAAATTGTCTCCTATTCATAGTTGTGGGCCACAACACAATCATGAATAAGACTCTAATCAATGTGGTGTGTTGGACTTTGAGGATCTAACAACCTAATGCTCTAACACTATCTTTTCACAACCCAAGCCTAGGGCCTAGATGTGACGGGCGAATAGGGAACCCGAAGGAACCCCAAACAAGCCTCATAACATATCATCACACATCCTTGGTCGCTGAAGCAATTAAAATGACAGTAAGAGATAAGGTTAAACAAGGGGAATAGGGAATAAGGGTAAAATTCCATATCATAAACATCAAGAAACAAGAGAGCCACAGCTTATAGTGTAGATATATAATATATCCAACAACACCTATACTACATAGATAAGAGCGGAGGCCAAGACAAGAAACTGAGCTCGCCCTCATAGTCAATACATACATAAAAGAAATATAGTCTTAGAATATAGCATAAGATTATAAGCAACGTCCCTAGAATGGAGGACTCACCAACAAGCTTGAGTGAAATCGTACTAACCACGTGGGTGGAGATGCTCAAGCGGGGCTCCGATTCCTACATGGTAACATCATGTAGGGTATAGAATATGTTTTAGTATATTTGAATGTACTAAGTATGTGGGATGTAACAAAATAAGAGATAGGCATCATAATCAAACTGCATAATTAAAAAGCAATAGATAGCTTAATAACAATATGGCATGTATGATCAATGTTTAAGTAAACCATACTTTGCAAATCATTAATCTTACATAGAATATAATATATAAGTGTGGGAAGAAACCTCAACCAATATAATATAAGACCAAGCAAGCTACAACTTGGAATCAGGATGTCAACCCAACACTGAAAAAAAGAGGAAAGCTACTTGCCAAGGTGAACCTCCTAATGCCTAAGTGGATCCATTAAGCCTTATGTGAACTGGGTACTTGCCTCTAGTTCTTGGACATGGGTACTCGCCTCAATCTCAGACTTGTGTACTCGCCTCAAGCCCTCATATTTAAGGTACTCGCCTCTTAGAGATTTGGGGACTCACTTTTAATCCCTTCAACTACAGTGGCATGTAGTTCTAGGACTTAGGGACTCGCCTCTAGTCAACTCGGTGCTAAGTCTAATCCCACAGAATATATAAGATAATCATACTTTAATAACTTGCAATAAACATAGAGACATGGCACGAGTAAATCTTAACATTATTGACCTCAAATGGTGAGCCTAACTTCAATCCTAAGAATGGGTCATCATCAACATTACCCTTTCATTAACTCAAACATCAAAGGCTCAGAAGAGGTATAATCTTAAGAAGGGGGCTTAATTTGTCCTTACAATATCATTAACATCTTCATGATTTAAACACATCTTTAGAAAACTCATAATCATCATAGAGTCACTTAAATCATAACTCAACCAATAGATAATAAAAACTTAACAAATCATTAAAAAGGCATTTTATCAAACACTTGGCGGGTGTGTAATGCTAGTGTAAAACCATACAATTTAGAGATGGAATCATGCAAGAAAATCCAATATAAAATCATTAATTAATACTTGGTAATACCCACAAGCAATATACATCAAAATTCTTCATCAAATCTGACAATAGATCTTAGATTCATAGCTTAAAACATGCTAAAACAATCATCATTTCATAAACCCCAACATAGTGTGCAGTGAATTTCATAATAAATAAGACTCATGAGTAAATCAACTGTAAATCATGCAATTTTAGGTAAAAGGAAGCTTGGGCATCATGACTGAAAGGAACCCACGAAAGAAACCCACATACCTTGACTACGGAGAGTTTCTTGAAGAAGACTTGAAAATGGAGACTTGAAGCTTATGAAATCCTTAGATCTGGAAAGATCTTGGGAAACTTGAATCTTGAGGAGGTCTTAGGGCTTGACTTGGTTTCCTTGAATTCCAACAAGACTTCTTGAAAACCTTGAGAATGGATGGAGAATTTGATGAATATTAGAGGGGAATTGAGAGGTTTTTGGTTGGTTTTCGGGGCTCAAAACGGCGTGGCAAGGGATTTTTGTGTCAATAGGTATAGTGTTATTTCCCAATTGCCCTGGAGTACAAAGAATAATTTTCAAAAAATTTAAACTAGTCCGCATGGCGGACCTATCACAGACAGCTACTTTTTTGTGAAGTTTCACCAAAAATTATTTTTCTTGGCACGGACAAAGTATACCTTATAGGTACTCGTTCTTCCACCCAATTTTTCCTTTGAACAAGAATATGAAGTCGGATTTGCTGAAATTCTATATAGATTTTGAGATATTTAAAAAAATATATCATAGGGTCTTTTCGAGCTACGTGGAGGGCTGTTTAAACATCCCTGATTTGAGATATAAGGAAATTACGATTATGGGAGCATTCTTAGGAAAGTGTGGAACGTTTCATTTTCCAATTCATTTTGGAATCAATTATTTTTTTTGAGAATTTTTCCTACACCTTCAAATATTCCATAAAATTATGTTTTACACAACTTTTGACCTAGAGAGAAATAGAAGATGTCGTGGAGGCCGGAGAATTTTGATTTCATCTTTTCTTCTCCAATAATATTTATTATTATATTTATCTTTGAATGGTTTGTGATAATTTCTCCATGTCGGAGTTAAACTTCTCATTCTTAGATTATGATAACTAATGATTATTTAGTCATTATTAATTTAAAACACTTGTTTATTATATTAGTTATTCCTATATTCCTTTAATCTATATTTCATAGTCTGGCCAACTATGAAATACATTTGTTGTCTACTCTGGATATGGAAGACATTAGGCTGGATAGAATACTGGAGTTTGTTTGTCTAGGAGACTAGATGATTATGTATGGAAGACTTGTAACACCTGTCCATCCACTTCACTTGGTTCAAATACAGGAAGCTAGTTTTAATAGATTCTTTGTGATCATGCCTATCCATGCTCAATGATGTAGTTTGGTTGTCAATAAAAATAGGCTGGATAAAGGAGTGCAACCCTGCTTGGTAAATTGAACCCTATCAATCAACAACTAGATAATCAAATAACTTAATGAAATTGATACTTGAAATGCCCCAAAAATGTGTTTAGAAATTCACATAATCGTAATTTTCATATATCTTAAAATCAATATGTGATATCGAAAACTCGACTTTATTTCTCGATTAGGGGAAAAATTGAGTGGAAAATGGGTATAATCCCGATTTTAGAGGACCCGTAGAAAAAACTAATTTTCGAAAAATTTCCTTATCCAATGTTTTTCCGCGCCCTACATGCGACCCGCTAGGGGAGCGGAGCAATACAAACTGAACCTGTGCGATGGGACCGCGTTGTGGACCTGACACGGACCAGTGTATTATTTTCCTTGATTTTCATTTCGGCCCAAGGGTCTTGGGGTCATAGCCCCATGTCCACTTATGTGTAATAACACCTATACTTAGCTATTTTTTAACTCTATATCACTCAAGGCCCTCTCAAAACCCTCTCCAAGACTTAACTAAATATTTCATCCAAATATAAGTGTCTCAAGATTAATTCCAGATCTCAAGAACTCCATTCAAGCTTCAAGTCTCTTTCAAGTACACATCAAGGAATCCCCCAAATTTAGGTATGTGGGTTTCATCCATTAAGTCCTTTCACCCATGGAGTCCAACCTCCCTATTTTATGAAAATTACATGATTTCAAGATGTATTACTTATGAGCATTTATTATTATGAAATATGAGCATGATTTACGTTAGGGATTATCAAATATTGTTGATTATGCATAAATATCTATTTTAAGCTTTTACTATGAAGTGATCTTTGTCTATTAAGACTATACATGATTCAAGTTATGAAATCTATGAGCTATTGTAAAGCTTTGATATGATTTACAAGTTATCCAAGATAGGATTTTACCATGATGTTGGTGGACTGTTTTACATGACTTTAAGATGCATTGATTTCACTATTTCATAATCTATACTCCTGCATTTTGCATGATTTAAACATGTTATCATATGTGCGCACTAACTGTTCGATGAAATGTCAAGTCAAGAATTCTCAAGTTAAGTACATTTTCTACAAGCCAAGTGACTTCATGATGAATATGGGTTATCAAGTATGTTATGAATTCATGAAAGTATCTATGATTATACAAGTATGAAGTTAAGCCCTATTTCCAAGATTTTACCTCTTGTGAGCCATTCATGTTAAAGCAAGGGGTCATGTATGATTATGATCTATTCTCATGTTTCAAGTTAGGCTCTCCATTAGAGGTTAAGTATGTTTAAGAGCTACTCATATTATGATTCTATGTTCATTACAAGCTTCTAAAGATATGATTGTTTCAAGTATTCTGTGGGATTAGACTTAGCACCGATGGATTGAATGTCGGCATGGACTATCTTCAAGGGTCCACACTCCTTTCCTCAAATTATGTTCCAACATAGGATTACGTTATACCCATTCTATACTAGTGGATCCATTTAGTGCACTTTATCATGAAATCCACCCCAAAATGGGATGGGTTCCCGTAAGGTGGGTTACTTCTCTGAAATGGGATGGGCTCCCATAAGGTGAAGTACGGTTTACCTTGGCAAGTAAACCGCCTCTCATTAGGATTCCAAGTTGTATCTCGTTTGGTCTTATTCTTTGTCAGTTGAGGTCTCTTCCCATACATGTATTATGTTTTATGCAATATAAATGATTTAGAAGCATGTTTTACTTCAAGTATTGATCATGCATGCCATATTGAGATTATGCTATCTATTGACAATGTTTATGCATTTTGACTACATCAGCTTATGCTTTGTTGCATTGCATCCTACATACTTAGTACATTCAAACGTACCAACACATACTTTATGTCTATATGATACCACCATGTAGGGACCAGAGCTACTCTTGATCATCCTCCATGTGGCAAGTGAGATTATTCGAAGATAAGCTTGGTGAATCCTCAAGTTCGGGGACACTACCTACTTTTCTCTTGTTATCTCTAAGGTTTCTTTAGGTTGAACATTTGACATTATGATGTTGAGTCCGAAAAGTGCCTTGGCCCTCACTCCATTCCAAATTTAGAGGTGTATGTTGGATATTATGATGGTATTCTTTTATGAGCTTGACTCTTATGCTTTGGTTATTTCAAGACTTCCCTTAGTTCCACTTCCCATTTCATATATCCCTTGTTATTGTTTACTTTACTTTCGCGACCAACGATGTGTGATTGATATGCTATGAGGCTTGTTTGGGTCTCTTTGAATTCTTATTCATCGTGTTTTGTCTAGGCCCTAGGCTTGGGTCATGAAAAACATGATATTAGAGCACTAGGTTTTTAATAGTCCTCGGAATCCAACACACCGCGTCGATTAGAGTCTTATTCATGGTTGCGAAGCATGCCACAACTATGAGTAAGAGGTTATGAGGCATTCTAGGATATATTTCCCTTCTTCATGATCTATGTCGTGCTATAGAAGTTTAGGTAAGGCTTTTCCCCTAATGAATGTTCTTTACTATTCTAGATCATTCTTATTCTAAGAGGAAGATGAGCTCGTACACCCGAGGAGCAACCGGCTCCTCCCGCCCCTTATGCTCCTCAAGAAGGAGGGGCTGGCCAAGAAGAATTTTGAGATGCTATTGCAATGTTGGCTCATGCTATGACCAACCAAATCAACCAAGGGGCCTAATCCCCTCATGCTCCTACTCCGGCCTCAAGGGTAAGGGATTTTACCAGGATGAATCCACCGGAGTTCTATGGGTCCAAGGTGGATGAGGATCCCCCAGAATTTATTGATGAGGTGTATAAGGTGTTGTCTGTTATGGGGGTTAATTCGGACGAACAAACGGAGTTAGCAGCCAACCAACTCAAAGATGGGTGGCTCAAATTTGGTTCACTCAATAGATGATGGAGAAGAGGAATGATGATGTTATCCCTTGGGAGGAGTTCAAAGCGATATTTCTCAACTGGTTCTTTCGTATTGAGCTAAGGGAGGCGAAGATGATGAAATTTATGAATCTAAAGCAAGGGTCTACGAGTATGAGGAAGTATGCCCTCAAGTTCAACAAGCTTTCAAAGTATGCTCCATAATTGATTTTCGATCCTAGGTCAAGGATGAACAAATTTGTGTCGGGTGTATCCAACTTGTTAAATGAGGAGTGTCGTACTGCCATGCTAGTAGAGGACATGGATTTGTCTCGGCTCATGACATATGCCAAGCAACTAGAGGGGGAAAGGCTTAGAAAGAGAAGGGTTGGTGAGTCCAAGAGGGCACGATTTAAAGGTGGGTTCCAAGGTTCTAAGGGTGACCGATTTCCTCAAGGCCACAAGTTTCAAGGACAAGGATCATCCAATGCTTCCAACAAGAGGTTTGCTAATGAGAGGGTGCCTAATCAAATATTCCAAGGTGGTAATGGAGGAATGGTAAAGCCTAAATGTCCAATGTGTGAAAAGAATCATAGTGGTCCATGTTTGGGAATTCTAATGCTTGCTTTGGTTGCGATGAGATAGGTCATAAGGTTATTGATCATCCTCATGCACAAAATAAAGGTGGAGATGGTCATCCACAAGGCCAAGGAGCCAATGCAGGTCAAAGGGGTAGAGGAGGCCTACAAGGGGGTGCACCAGGTAAAATAGATTTTATACTCTTCAAGGGAGACAAGGGGTAAATGCAATAGACTTGGGCGCCGCTCTTTCTTTTATTACTCCTTTTGTTTCCAAAAAGCTTCACATTAGTCTCGAATTGGTATCTGAACCATATGAAGTGTCTACCCCTGTTGGTGAGTCCATTATTACTAAAAGAGTCTATAGAAATTGTCTCGTGTTCACTTTGCATAAAATCTTGCGTTGTGATTTTTTTGAATTAGATATGGTGGATTTTGATGTCATTCTTGGGGTGGATTGGTTGCATGGTATATTATTCTTCTATTGATTATAGAACCCGTAGGGTTAAATTCTAATTCCCTAATCAGCCCATCTTTGAGTAGGAAAGTCGTGATGTAGTGGTCAAGGGTAGATTCATTTCTTGTCTTAAGGCCGAAAAGTTGATTTCTAAAGGTTGTCGTTATCATCTTGTGAGGGTTAGGAATGTGGAGTCTAAAGTGCTTCCTTTTGAGTCGATTCTAGTGGTTAATGAGCTTCTTGATGTCTTTCCTGATGAGCTTCTCTATGTTTCTCCCGAAAGGGAAATGAATTTTTGTATAGACCTCCTTCTTGATAGTCAACCCATTTTTATTCCCCCTTATCGTGTGGCCCCGGCGGAGTTGAAGGAGCAATTGAGGAATTTGTTGGAAAAGGGTTTTATAAGCCTAGAAAGTCACCTTGGGGTATACCAATGTTATTTGTGAAGAAGAAGGATGGTTCTCTTAGAATGTGCATTGATTACCACCAACTTACTAGAGTCACCATAAAGAACAAGTACCCTCTACCAAGGATTGATGATCTTTTTGATCAACTTCAAGGGCTAGTCACTTTTCTAAGATTTATCTTCGTTCCAGTTACCACTAAGTGAAGGTGAGGGTGTGTGATATTCCAAAAATGGCTTTTCGGACTAGATATGGGAATTTTGAATTTGTGCTTATGTCTTTTGGGTTGACTAATGCACCGGATATATTTATTAATCTCATGAATAGAGTCTTTAAACCCTACCTTGACTTGTTTGTGGTGGTTTTTATTGATGATATCTTGATATATTCCCATAGTGAGGAGCATGTGAATCACTTGAGGATGGTGTTGAAAATCTTGAGGGGACGAAAGGTGTATGCTAAATATTAAAAATGTGAGTTTTGGTTGAAAGAGGTTTCATTTTTGGGACATGTGGTATTGGGTGATGGTACTAAATTGGATCCTAAGAAGACGGAGGTGATTAGAAATTGGCCTAGACCTTTGACTCCATCGGACATTAGAAGCTTCTTGGGTTTGGCATGTTATTACCGGAGGTTTGTGAATGATTTCTCTTCTAGTTCTTCTCGTATGACTAAGTTGACCCAAAAGAAGGAAAAATTTGTGTGGACCGACGAGTTTGAAAAGAGTTTCCAAACTTTGAAAAATTAGCTTGTCTCCGCTCCTACCTTGTCTCTATAGGAAGGGTTGGAAGGATTTTTATGTATATTGTGATTTCTCAAGGATTGGTTTGGGGTGTGTTTTGATGCAAAGTGATAAGGTGACAGCATATGCCTCTAGACAACTTAAGGTGCATGAGAAGAATTATCTCACCCATGATCTTGAATTGGTGGCCATGGTATTTGCTTTGAAAATTTGGCATCACCACTTGTATGGGGTTCATGTTGATGTATTTACCGACCACATGAGTCTCCAATATGTGTTCACCCAAAAATATCTTAACTTGAGATATAGAAGGTAGTTAGAGATCTTTAAAGAATATGAAATGAGTGTGCATTATCACCCCGGCAAAGCTAAGGTTATGGCCGGTGCTCTAAGTGGGATGTCCAACCTTCCTATTTTATGTGCATTATCACTCATAGAGTCCAACCTTCCTATTTTATGAAAATTGCATGATTTCAAGATGTATTACTTATGGGTATCTATTATTATGAAATATGAGCATGATTTATGTTGGGATTTTATCAAATATTATTGATTATGCATAAATATCTATTTTGAGCTTACACTATGAAGTGATCTTTGTTTATTGAGACCATACATGATTCAAGCTATGAAATGTATAAGCTATTGTGAAGTTTTGATATGCTTTACAAGTTACCCATGATGGGGTTTTACCATGATGTTGGTGGGCTGATCTACATGACTTTAAGATGCATTGATTTCACTATTTCATGATCCATACTCTTATATTTTGCATTATTTAAACATGTTCGCATATGTATCCACCAAGTGTTTGATGAAATGTAAAGTCAAGAATTCTCAAGTTAATTACATGTTCTACAAGTCAAGTGATTTCATGACAAATATGGGCTATCAAGTATGTTATGAATTCATGAAATCATCTATGATTATGCAAGTATGAAGTAAAGCCCTATTTCCAAGATTTTACCTCTTGTGAGTCATTCATGTTAAAGCAAGGGTTCATGTATGATTATGATCTATTTTCATGTTTCAAGTTGGGCTTACCAATAGAGGTCAAGCATGTTTAAGAGCTACACATGTTATGATTCTCTGTTACATTATAAGTTACTAAAGATATGATTATTTCAAGTATTTCATGGGATTAGACTTAATACTGATGGATTGGATGTCGGCATGGACTATCTTCAATAGTCCATATTACGTTCCTCAAACTACGTGTCAACATAAGAATATGTTATACCCTTGCTATACTAGTGGATCCATTTAGTGCACTTTATCATGAAATCCAACCCGAAATGGGGCGAATTCCCATAAGGGGGGTTACTTCTCCGAAATGGGACGGGCTGTCGTAAGGTAAAGTATGTTTACCTTGGCAAGTAGACCACCTCTTTACCGATGAGGAGTAATCATCCGGATTCCAAATTATAGCTCGCTTGATCTTATTCTTTGCTGGTTGAGGTCTCTTCCCACACATGTATTATGTTCTGTGCAAAATGAATGATTTACAAGCATATTTTACTCTAAGTATTGATCATGCATGCCATATTGAGATAATGCTATCTATTTACTATGATTATGAATTTTGTCGACATCGGCTTATGCTTTATTGCTTGCACACTTAACATTCAAACATACTAATGCATACTTTATGCCTACATGATATCACTATGTAGGGACCGGAGTTCCTCTTGATCATCCTCCACGTGGCTAGTGAGATTATTCGAAGATAAGCTTGGTGAATCCTCAAGTTCCGGGACACTATCTACTTTTCTCTTGTTATTTCTAAGGCTTCTTTATGTTGAACATTTGACATTATGAGGATGAGACCAGAAAGTGTTTTGGCCCCTGCTCCATTCCAAGTTTACAGGTGTATATTGGATATTAGTTATTGTGTTATGAGCTTGACTCTTATGCTTTATTTATATTCAAGACTTCCCTTAGTCCCACTTCTCATTTCATATGTCTCTTATTATTGTTTACTTTACTTTCGCGATCAAGGATGTGTGGTTGATATGCTAAGAGGCTTGTTTGGGTCCTTTCGGGTTCCCATTCGCTGTATCACGCCTAGGCCTAGGCTTTGGTCGTGACATTACTAAACATGATTATTAGCTAAATCATAATCTTAAATCAATTCACTGATTGATTATGTAGAAATATCTCTCATCTTGGTTAATTGTTCACTGCTTAATTTAATAACTAGAACTAATATACCTTAGTAAATAATTAATTTCATAAGTACTTTGCATTCGACATTCGACTTCTGAAAAGAGTCATTGCATTATTTGGTTGACCACATACACTTGCATATGCTAGGGAAGCAACAACTTTTTGGCATCATTGCAGGGGACTTAGAAATTAATTATTTTTTAGGTTATACTTTTTTCTTTTATTATTCAAATGTTTTTTTATATATTTCGTTCTTTCTATTTTTATTTTTATTTTTATTTTTTGTTTCTGCAAATATTTTTCAGAAAAATAAAATTAAAAAAACAAAAAGTATTTATTTTTTTAAGTACTCTTATTAATATGGATGATTGGAATAAGTGGTGTTTGGGTGATGGATATCCTTGTCAATATTGTGATAGACCTCACTCAGATATCGAGTGCCCGTTGCGCATAGCTATCTAATCTTTTTAATGGAATATTTATCATATATGGGTTGGTCAACATAGTCATTGGGATGGTTTCCAAACTCGTATCCCGCTCCCTCAAACCCCAATTATTATTCTTCTATTATTTGTGATATTAGAGGAGTAATGAAGTGGAGCAGGTAGATCAAGAAGCTCGCACTAGTGAGCTACTGAAGCAAATATTGGAGCTACAGGACCAAACAATGGAGCGACAAAAAGAAATGAGCTATCAACTCATAAAATGGCAAGCTAACTAGCAGAATTAAGCACAAACTAGAGATAGATCAATTTGGCTCAAATATTCATGACTGGCAGATCACTTGAACACAAAGGTTGAGACATTTGATGCCCAATCACCTATTGTCATGGATAATGACCAACTAGTGGAGCAAAAAGTATAGTTTCAAAATTTAACTACGGTTTATTCCCTAGAATCAATGTTAAGAAGAATACACACAAAGATGTAAATAATAATATAATTCATGAATTAGGATGCATTAGGCCTCCTTCCTACCATTTTTTCACGTTGTGCTTAGATAGTGAGAAATTAAGCGAGTTATCTAAGCCTATGAAAGAGTGTAAGGAAGAGGAACAATATGTCTATATTTTGAATTTATTGAGGTAAATTCAGATAATTATATTTCTCATTTAAGGGCCAGGAAGTGTAAGATGTGATATCTATTGCTTGGCTCCTTTATATTCATACCACCACCCTTTGAGCGAAGTAAAAAGATGGATGCAAAATTGAAGGTGCAATTCATATTTTTAAAGTGGAGAGAAACACTGTTGGTGATTGAGTCGTGTCACGATATTAAATCAAGTGTGTATTGGGAAGCAACCCGATTATAATGTAGCATTTTTATTTATTTCTTAATTATTTTTTTAGAGTAACTTTCTTTTCTTTCTGGGGTGTGTGTGTGTGTTTCAAATTAGGGAAAGTCTGAGTACCCAAAAATTTGAAGCAAAGGAGCAATTTGAGCTTGAGTGTGAAGTGAGTATAATCCTCTATGGATATTGAGAGAATATGTTTATATCTAGGTCTAAAGGCCTCAGAGAGTTTTCCTAGCCCTTGTTTTAAATTTTAATTGATGCTTTGAGGACATAGCATCTTTTCAAGTATGGACTGGATATTCTTCCAAATATATTATTTAGGGTGGAGTATGTTTTAGGTTTGTTTAATATTCATAAAAGAATAAATAAATAATAGAACAAATAAATAAAAATGAAAAAAATTGGATCATGAACTAGAAAGGTCCACGTTGAGGACTTGTTCCCCTTCAAATTCATTTTTGTCAGTTTTTATATTTGTCTGTTGAGTATTTTTCTAAAACAAAAATTACAAAATGATTTTTATTTCTTTTATTCTTAATATTTTTTTCTTATTAGTAGAAGCACACTTAGTCCACCCCTTGATTTTTCCTTTTGGTTATTTTTCGATGGGGGTCCCTATGAACCGTATATCTTTTATTTATTTTTTATTTTTTAGGAAGTAAATTCTTATTTTATTCTTTATTTTTACTTTTCTAAAGAGAAAGAAAAATCATTGACTTCTTTGATACTTGCTATTTAGGCCTAATTTTGAGTAGTATTTTACCATGAATGTTTGATTGCTAATTAAATTATAAATTATTTGACATCTATGTTCATGGTTGTGACTCTATATATAGCTTTTTCTATTTTGTAGTTTGTTATGGAGAAGCGGAATTGATTCATCTTGATTGATACTTATGCCATGTGTGGTGAGAATTCACTTATTCCATATTTTGCATACTAGTCTAGAACTTTGCCTACATGTTACTAAAGCGAAATAAAAAGTATTGCTTCATTTAGGAGATGATAATATGTTTTCTTTGATTTGTCTTGTAAAATGTTAGCCTTTTCAGATATTGTATCACTAGTTAGCCCATTTGAGTCTATAGTTTTTTGTGGGTAGTCATATTTTTACCTTGATCCAATTTAGTTGAATTCCTAGTTTTTATACCTTGTTTCCTTGAGCACTGTAGCATAAACTTATTATAATTGTTAAATTTGAATAAAGGGGATGAATAAGTGGTAAAAGGTGATCAATGATAGCTACATGATGATGAAAAAGCCCTCTTTAAAAGAATGTATCATGAAAAAAATTATTTAAAAAAAGAAAAAGTGAAATATTCTTGATAAGATGAGATTACTAGTGAAATAATTATTGAAGAGAAGGTTGAAAAAAACAAAGAGAAGAAGATAATTGGTGATAAAGTCTAAAAGTGCAAAGTGCTTAGGGCAGTGTAAGTCACTATTATATAGTTTTCTTATTTGTTCCCTAGCCTACATTACAACCCATTAAAGTACTATTTGATTTCATTCAAGCATGCTTAATTAGTGGAGATGTACATAATGGGCAAGCTTATGATTCTTTGTACATACATGTGAATTTTTTGTTAGTGCGAGAATTGTTCTTTAATGCAGAGTCCTTAATTTATATTCAGTATTTTGAATTGAGTGTGCGAACTATTTCTTCACGTGAAGGTACTTGTTTCATGATAGATAGGTGATATTATTAACTTTCTTTGAGAGAGTAGGTGAGAAAATTTGAATTTGATAAGTTAGAGTCCTTTCTTGAGGCTAGGAGGTTAAAAGTTTGTTGTTTATTTTGCATAATGATTGGAAAGTGTATATGATGTTTTGAATGTTTTTGGATGGCCTAAATTATTTTTATAAACTAAAGAAGTGGTCCAATTTGTTTTTTTGACGAGCTTTAATGGTTGCTCGAGGACGAGCAAAATGTTTAAATGTTGAGAGTTGATGTTAGGCTAAAAATACATATTTTTTTAGTCATTATTTACCTCATATTTAATAATTTTATTTATTTATTTTGATCACAAATTTTATGAATTATGCTAAATTGTGTATTGTATTTGTAGGATTAAATTGGCGCGAAAATGAAGAAATTTGGAGCACAAACAAATT